>OZ038518.1:68297821-68320321 GCA_964036315.1 Acanthosepion esculentum | reverse complement strand
CTAGTCCCACGTGCCATGTTTAATGGATGTCAGTTATCAGTTATCTCCTGCTAAATTCCCTCTGAAAGTTCTCCACTGCCTTCACCGGGTACTGAACTCACACTCTTTGGGTCCTGTCACTGGATCTAACCAACGCCTTCATCCACTGCGCCATGTGACAGAAAGTGAATATTGTATTAGCAGTCTTTTGAGAATAACAATGATTTTTCCAGATACAAGTTTCACTATTTAACCCACAGATACACTTCCGCGCCTCTATCCACTACACCACCCGCACATCCACGAAATTTCAATAATGAAGTTGAAGCATAAAATAAACTTACGATGAAGGAGATAGTAGTCGAAATGACAATGGGAACACTTCATAAAAATGAAATAATTGACAATACTTGGCATTCCCAGTGAATATTATTGCTACTAAAAGTAAGGACAACTGAAATTAAGATAAAAGAAATGCAAGTAAAAGATAATCATTAAAATATTCAGCTTTCTAAGAGAAGCATTTCCAAATATAATTATTTTTGGCTTGTATTTCTTTCATTTAATATGACTAGTTTAATAAAGAGTAGTACAAGATGGAAGAATCCTTGTCGAAAATTAATAACTGAAAATCTTTCATTAAAGATGTCAGAATATTATTCATATTTTTTATTATTGCTAATTATTGAATATATCAAGTGGCATAAAAATCAACCAGAAGAAAAGACAGAATATACAGAAAATACTAATGTTCAATTAGCTCTGAATCTTCTTTCCTTTTCCCAGGAATTGCTCTACGTTTCTTGTCTTATGTAACCAATTTGTCGCATCTTATTTTGAAGGGAGACTGAAACTGCTAAGTAAACCCCAAAAGCTCAACAAATGCCTTGTAGGATTTAACGCCGGATCTCGTTTTGAGTCGAATGTTGTTGTTAAAGGAATGATTTGATCTCTCCCAAATTAAGGTGAATAATTAATTTATGGGTGAGAAGATGCAGAAAAGACTCTGATGCAGCTGGGTTATTGTTGTGGAGTTATTTCCACAATAGAACTTGTAGTCGGACTAAATGCGTCCTAAATGGGGTAAACGTACAGAAACGTTATGAACTTGTAAATAAGTGTTAAGCAGAGTAATCGAGTTGTGGTCGCTGATAACTTACCCCCCCTCGACTACCTACTGACTCCTACTTATAATAGGTGGGAGAGTCTATTCTCTAGACCAGGTGTCTTTCACTATAACAGTTATAAAATATACTGCTGGGGTCAACGTCATGTGATGAAACAAAAGGTATTCTACATGTCAAAAGTTATTATGAGAATGCATACACTAAAAAACATAATCTAGCAACCGTGTTCAGATTCTTGCAGGGGTTGCTTATATTTACTTCTGCATGATTGCGATACACCTTGATAAAAATATTTTATCACATGCGTATACTAAGATAGTTGACAGAGAAGTGATTGAACGAGGGCTTGAATTCCGTGATCTTTCATCACTACTTGACATGCCCATGCAGTAACCGTAAAGGGATGTCAACTCCATTGTCAACCTTTATTGGATTCAATCATTTCACCAGGTAGTAAATATTCTGAAAATGATATAAATTCTGAAACATTAACAAAATTAACAAAGACTTTCTTGTATATTGATCAACTATTATTTAATTAGTACATGAAAAGAGTAAAAAAAGAGTTAGTTTCATATTTCCAACTTGTTTTTGACAATTGTCTGATGGATTAGCATTTAAAATGCAGATAAAGTTTTAGTTGTACTCATATTTTCTTTTATGTTATCTATTAGGTTTTTTTTTTTGAAAAATCAAGTCGGGGTTTGGAGATGGAATAAAAGTTCATTGATATGTAAAAAATGAAAATTATTTGTCGGGAATATAAACATGATTATTAGCAATGACAGAAAATAATTGCAGATGAAAATATTCAGTTTCTTGTGAGAACTAACTGGTATTTATTCAATAACACTGAAATACATTATAGTATAAAAAGAAATGGTGAGTTCAATCTAAGGGAAACAATAATTGAAACAAAGCAAGTTCAGTCGGCCAATGATGACAATTCCAGAACAACGTAACTATAAAGAAATCTTTTTCTATCCTCTGCCAGCCGCTATGATGGAGAAAGCATTACCTCGAACCGTCGCCAGTGAGACACACTGCAAGAGCCACTCCGTTTCGCGAGGCTCGCTCCTTAATCGAGACGCAATCGCGCCAATCCTACGAAGGAACACCATCGAACGAGGGCCAATAACCCCTGAAGTTTACACTGCCACAGGAGTAAAAAAAATCTATCAGCAAGAGAAGAATATTTAGCTATTTTTTTTATCTCTGCGTCTCGGGCGACGAAAGATTTTGTTACTAAAAAACGTTTCAATGATCAAATTAAATTGTTTGCTTTCATATATCTCGATCTCTTCAGAATGGAAATGAAGGAAATATTTTTTTAGATTTTCTACAGTTTCTGGGTCGTCTTTTTCACGGGACTTGGTAAACAGCTTGAATCGGAAATAAAGTACATATATGAGCAAGAAGACTAGCAAAAGAACAAACAAACAAAAAAAACGAAAGAAAACAAATCTGATATTTGGTCAGATTTTGGTTTGTGTCAAAAGAATTAGAGAGAGCAGTACACTGGATGGTTTCACCCTCTCCACATGTAGAAATGGACTTAACCATATGGTATATGTGTGATGCAATAGGTAAAGTAGTAAAGTAGCTGTGGTAGGATAATAAACATGGAATAAATGTAGCACATTTAGATATGGAACCCTTCGTATGGTTTGAAATTTTTGACACTTTGTATCTGAGGTGACAGTCGCAACGGTAATGCAAAAACATGAACATTCTGAAAAGATGTTAGTTGCACGAGGAAAATAAAAGCGGTTAAATATTGTGCAAAAAGGAGACCGTCGAATCACTGAAAAGGAGAACAATAATCAAATAAAGGGGAACATTACATCAAATCCTATCCAATTTCCCAGCAAACGAAATAAAAATTCTAGACTTCCAACGACGTGCCTGTAACGCCACGTTGAAAATACGTTACCTTATAACATTAGTGTTCGAGGCCATTATCAACACTGAAGTGATTAATCACCTGATATCCCATGATCTGCTCTCAGACAAGCAGTATGGTTTCCGCTTTGCCCGATCTACAGCCGATGTGCTTACGGACATCACTGAATTTGTCTACCAAGCTATTCATAATAACGGTGAAGCTCGTGCCGTGGCCCTAGACATCTCCAAAGCGTTTGATAGAGTTTGGCATGTCGGCCTTCTTCGCAAGCTCCAGGGTTATGGTATCACAGGTCGATTGTTTGACATAATACAATCATTCCTGTCAAACCGTGAATTGATGGTCGTTCTCAATGGATTCATCCCCAGCTCCTATCCCACTAACGCAGGTGTTCCTCAAGGCTCCATCCTAGGCCCTACCCTGTTCCTCATATTCACAAACGACCTTCCTGACGCCATAGACTCCCAAGTCGGCATCTATGCGGACGACACCACAATTTACTCCTGCCTCAAACACAAATCTTGTGATGCTGACAAAGTTAACCTGGCAGTTCAAATAGAAAAGGACCTCCAATCGGTTGTGAACTGGGGCAAGAAATGGATGGTTAACTTTAACGCCTCTAAAACAAAACTGCTCTCGATTAACCACAACAAGGATCCATCCCTGCATCCCATTAGAATGTCTGAAGACCAACTTCTCGAGAGCTCCTCTCTACGGCTGCTCGGTCTCACGCTGGCCGCTGATCTGAGATGGAAAAAAATACATCGAGTCAGTTGCATCATCCACCGCAAGGAAAGTTGGCTCCCTGTGCCGAGCCAGGTAATTTTTCTCCCCGGAATCGATCCTCCTAATCTATAAATCGACCATTCTCCCTTGCATGGAGTATTGCTGCCATATATGGTCTGGAGCCCCAGCTGTTTGCCTCAGGGTCCTTGATAAGATCCAGAGACGGATATGCAACGTAATTGGCCCTGATCTGTCATCTCGTCTGCAGTCGCTCTCTCACGACGTTGCCTCGCTCTGTCTTTTTTACAAATACTTTCACGGTAATCGCTCCGAGGAGCTGCTTTCGCTGGTTCCTAGGCCTCATGAATTTAAACGTCCTACGAGGCTGGCATCCCGTTCCCACCCCTTCACCGTTGAAACTGTTAGATGTAGACGTATCTTCTACTCCAATAGCTTCATGTCTCGCACATCTCGCCTGTGGAACTCCCTTCCTTATTCCTGTTTCCCTGACAAATACAATCTCCAACTATTTAAGTGTAACGTCAATCGACATCTCCAGTTGCCTTGATCTATCCACTTCCCTTCTCCACATCCTTTTCCCTTTCATTCCTATCTGCTCTCGCTCCAAATCTTCTGTAACCCCCTTGCCTTGATCGATCCACTATCTTTCTCCACATCCTCTCCTTTACCACTCCTATCTGCTCTTCCTCCAAACCTTCTGTAACCCCTTGCGTGCTAGTGGCCTCCATAAAACCTATTAGGAAGATGTTAGAATGCGGGATCAGTTAAAACATACGAAAAGAAATGTTATCCACATTCTATACATATTGTTAAGCGAGGAAAATGCATTCTGATGTTATTTGATCAATGCGTCGGCTAAGAAAAGTTTTTCCTTTTGTCTTTTTATTCATGCTTATATATGTATATATTAAGTACTTCATCGAGCCTAGAAGAAACCTCAACAGAATGCTGGAAGCACTGGACGGCCGATTCATCATATAGTTGGGACTCATCAGCCGAGAGAATTGAAAGCCGAACAGTTGCAATAAGAGGAAAACGCCATACCAACTGGACCAACCGTTCACGGCGAAGTAGGAGTAACGAATTAGACCCGATATAGCGCCGCTCGATCACAAATTCCGTGGGGGAACTTCTCCTTGGAATAGCAGACGTATTTTAAAATATGTGTAATTTGGCAGCAACTTTTCTTTTAAACATGTAGTATTGAATGTTAAAGACAACATACATGATCCCGCAGCTTCATATGATACCAACACCAGGGATTACAAAGAATGTCGTAATCATTTTCAAATAAAAAGTCTCATTAGAGAATATGAGAAAATTCAAAAGAAAATATGCAAGACTATGTTGTCTTTAACATTCAATACTACATGTTTAATATATATATATATATATATATATATATATATATATATATATATATATATATATATATATATATATATATGTATGTATGTATGTATGTATATATGTATTAAGATAGTTTTATGTTTCTTTTTTTATAGATACAAATATTTAAGTATCTATAAAAAAAAGAATGTATAAACATAAAAATGTCTGAAAATACTTGTCGGACTTTGTCCATTTCATAATACATACATATATATATATATATATATATATATATATATATATATATATATATATATATATATATATATATATTGTGTATATATTAAATTATATTAAATAGTATATCAAATATTAAAGTATATTAAATAGAGCAAATATTATTTACGAATTTAAATGCCCATTAAGGAATTGTATTCCTCAAGAATCAACTTTCGTAAATAATTATATACACCTTTCTGACAATAGCTCAATTAGATCTCATTTAAATATTCATGGGGACCTACCGGACACTATTCGGAACATACTTGTCGACAACACTAATATAATAGCATAATCCACTTGCAAAAAAGGCTAAAAATAATGGAAGCCTTACTAATAAAAACAAACAAACCAACACTTAATAATATTAACTTTGAACATGGACATAATATTTGGACCGTGTTTTGAAACAAAAAAATGAAACATTTTATAAAACATACATACAACAAACTATTTCTTATTTTAACAGTTAAAATATAATCCTTGAAAATGGCTAAATGTATAGCCGAAAGCGCTCGGATAAAAAGAACATTCGGACAGTTTTTATATAATTTATCATCTGAAAAGAAAAACTTTATTTAATGAAATGTGCATATATATATATGTATATATGTGTGTGCGTGTGTGTGTGTGTGTGTGTGTGTGTGTGTGTGTGTGTGTGTGTGTGTGTGTGCGTGTTTGTGTTGTGTGTATGTGTGTGCGTGTATATGATATGTTTGGTTAAAAAATTTAGACATATTATGTCTATTTTTATTTTAATCCTCTCAAATTCACGGATTAATTTTTTATTGTTCGATAAGCACTCATAGCTGAAGCAATAGAAGACAGTCATGACAAAAGAAAAATCTCGCCGAAGCTCCTAAGAAAACAATTAAAAATCACTGACAACGAGCTACGTAACCATGTTCATATATTTTAAAAAAAAATGCAGATGAAACCAATATCTTCGTTCTATTAAATAAATCTGATTATAATTCAAAATTATAACAAATACTTGACAATCACACGAAATTTAAAAATTCAACAAAAATCCTATTAAGAATCTGAAATTGAAAATCAGCAAACTAATCACAGCTAACAACGCAAAACAAGACAAAGCATCCAGAAATAATTGCTGTCTACAAACCAGGATTCATGAATGGAACTATAAAAATGCATAATGCTAACTTTTTCTCTCCGTCCTATCATATTTCAAATACCCAGTCCGGTTTATCAATTAACCAAAATCATTAACCAACTCATTAAAACTTTACACAGATAATAAATACAGCATTAATTCAACTCACAAATTAATCAAAATTTTAAAAAAAATGCTAAAACCTAATAATGAAACCATAGCCTCACTTAATGTTGAAATTTTATTTACCAATGCCTCAGTTAGGGAAACGATTGATATAATTATAAAAAATATTTACAATTCACTTCTCCGTCCAGACCGAAAATAACTCCTAACATGACGCTACTGAGTGATCCCGTGACACATCTGCAATTTCTGGTTCACATCACATCAGACAGACGCACGCCCTGACATTGTAGCGTGGATCTGGTACAATAAAGTCTGTCCTAGTAGAATTAACAGTTGTATGAAAAGAGAACAGGGAAAAGGCGCACGAGTGAAAGAAAAACCTGTACGAATCGTTGCGATCTGACAGCGTGAACAAGGGATGGACATATCATGCGCTACCTATGGGGGTCGGGTGCCGTGGATTCCTTGGATGGTCAATCGTTTCCATTCTTTTGAAGATGGGCATCTCTGGTTGGACTCTGAAGCATGTTTCACATCGTCTCCAGACCCCACAGCTCAACAGGCATCGAGTTGAATGTGGTAAAAAATCCCAAATAAACAAAGTTGAATAAAACTATGCCTGCCTATGTTACCAATGCCCGCAACACAATGCTACTTCCGACGTGAAACGCCATCTTTTTGCCTTCTGTTCTACGTCGTTAATAACGCTCCATACGAGCGCGTTGTGTATTGGTTAACGATCAAAAGCAAACGATTTTGACATAACGTTGAAAATCTCAGTTGCAGTTGTAAAAGAAATTGCAAGAGACCTTTGCGGCTACAAAAACAATAACGTGGCCGGTGGCAAAAGCTGCTGGTTGCGCTAGGGGTGGCAGTATCGCTTTAGCCATAGACACTGTGTCACCTCTCCTGGATGGCGGCTGACGAGAGGACGGTATCGTACGTGCTTCTAGACGTTGTATGTAGAAAATACTTTAATTTTTAAATAAACTATAACGGAGCATTTACAACATTATTCCCAACTATCAATTGCATTCATTTTGTCTTACCAATTCAGCCTTGAAAATGATCTTGGATCAGATTGAAACTACTTGGGAAAATAAAAGAAATAACCAAAACTACGGCGTCTTTCTTAATCAGTTTAATAAGAACACTAAGAAATTGATCCGTGAATTTGTGAGGAGTAAAATAAAAATAAACAAACATAATACGTCTAGATTATTCAACTGAACATACTTGAATGAAGATATGCTGCCTAAATACAGACACACACACACGCACACACACACATATATATATATATGAAGGTGTGATATATTTATGGGATAAAGTCTTAAGGTGTGCTATATTTATGGGATAAAGTGCTCAATATCAGAGATAGAGTGTGTGTAAATATAAAAGTGAACATTGAAGTCAACACTTAGAGGCAATAGTCTGTTTTATGCTAGACGCAATCGTCAGGCCACGAGTGCTGTTATTTTCCTCTCGTGGCCCGACGATTGCGTCTAGCATGCAACAGACTGTCACCTCTAAGTGTTGACTTCAATGTTCACTTATATATATATATATATATATATATATGGAGAGAGAGAAAGAGAGAGACGCATGTTTCATTAAAAACGACAGACAACGTACTACGGTTAAGCTTTTTATTTAATTTTTCTTGTGTTCGGACAAGAGCTTTCTTTTCTGGACAAAGCGTGTGTAAAAACTGTCCAAATGTTTTATAGCTCCGAGCGCTTTCGGCTAACTTTAGCCATTATCAAGGATGATTCAATTTTTTCAGCTTAATTGAGTGTCTGCATTATGTGTATGTCTTAGTGCGTGGTAGCTATGTTATAATTTCCGAAAAATTGAATCATCATTGATAATAGCTAAAGTTATAACCGAAAGCGCTCGGAGCTATAAAACATTTGGACAGTTTTTACACACCGTTTGTCCAGAAAAAAAGCTCTTGTTCGAACACAAGAAAAATTAAATAAAAAGCTTAACCATAGTACCTTGTCTGTCATTTTTAATGAAACATGCATAAACGAAGGATTGCTACCTATATATATATATACCTTTTTATCTTCCTCGAAAAAGGACTGCTTCAGATCCCTTTTCTGTCTCCCCCTATATAGGAGGTGACAGAAGAGAAAGAAATCCTATAAGAAACAGACAAGTATTGTCATCCAAAAGTATATATCTTGTGAATACAGTGAGTGAATGGAAATTCCAGTGCGAATCAACAACGACTTTTGACTCAAAACCAAAGAAACATGCCCGTCACGTGTGATCCTTATTGAATAATAATGCTATTTCTCTTTATTTATTCTGTATTCTTGTTCTCACTTGCTGCCTTCAGTTTAGGTATTTGACTGGGGGAATTGTTTAAATCAATGTTTTTTGTTCTCCAGAAGTATCACATAATAGAGAAAGCCTTTCCAATCCCAAACTCTACATAGTATCAACCAGTTTAGATTTTGGGACGATTAGGAATGGTCCATGTAGTTTAGTCTACCATTCTCTTTTAGTGTCCATCGTAATTTATTTATTAAACGTTCGCACACAAAATTACGGTCCTGTAGATCATGTGGAAGCCAAACATCAAAACAACTATCAAAATTAAACAGGCGAAATTGATTTTTTTTACACTTGATTAGGATATTTTGTGTATCTTCCGTCTCTTATAAGATAGATTATTCTTAAAGAATGTCTTCATTTGATTGGTATTAATTTCAGGTAGTCGACTTGAACATGGAGCAGTGTTCAGGAAGAAATTTCCAGCGTAAATCATTTCATATACTTTTTAACCTATTTAATCTTCAGCTGTGCCTTCTCCAAAAACTATACATTCTCGCCTTTTACCGAATGCTAATAAAAGTTCATGTTAATTATTTTAGTGTTAGAATTAATCAATAGAATTTTGCCAGTTCATATTGAACGCTGATATGTGATCGCTAATATACATAATCTGTGGTGTTCAGGTACTACGACAAAGTTCAGACTGATTACAGATTCTAAAAATATAATTTAACCGTGCAAATAATTTATAAAATGATTACAATACTTCATCGTAAAGTAACATCACTATGGCTGCAGACTTAAGCACATGTGCAAAGTCTCGAAAAAGATGAGTTCTGATTAAAGTGCTGACGTCACTGGAAACATTGAAAATCTTTCCTTTCGATGATTGATCATCTGTAAGACGATAAGGAGGTCATATAGAGTATATATATATATATATATATATATATATATATATATATGTGTGTGTGTGTGTGTGTGTGTGTGTGTATATGTATATATAACAACAGGGAAGTGGAGGATAGAGACGCGTTTGGTTATAAATATACTTAAATCATTTAATTAATGCCCGGCTAAAGGCCAATGTGAAAATCACTCGATTTTTTTAAGCAAAAATATAGTTAATTAATGCACAACAACGCAACTACCTTGAGCTATCTGTCTATATTTCTGAGATGAGGTATTATTTAGATTATTTACATTATTCGGACTATTGTCCTCATCTTTGTCGCCATATTTATCACAACGTTTCGGCCCTTCAGTATCTGTCTATACTTCTGAGAATAGGTATTATGTAAATTATTTACATTATTCGGACTATTATCCTCATCTTTGTCGCCATATTTATTACAACGTTTCGGCCCTTCAGTATCTGTCTATACTTTTGAGATGAGGTATTATGTACACTGTTTACATTATTCGGACTATTATCCTCATCTTTGTCGCCATATTTATTACAACGTTTCGGCCCTTCAGTATCTGTCTATACTTTTGAGATGAGGTATTATGTACACTGTTTACATTATTCGGACTATTATCCTCATCTTTGTCGCCATATTTATTACAACGTTTCGGCCCTTCAGTATCTGTCTATACTTCTGAGATGAGGTATTATGTACACTATTTATATTATTCGGACTGTTGTCCTCATCTTTGTCGCCATATTTATCACAACGTTTCGGCCTTTCAGTATCTGTCTATATTTCTGAGATGAGGTATTTTGCACATTATTTACATTATTCGGACTATTGTCCTCATCTTTGTCGCCATATTTATTACAACGTTAAAGATGGCCGTTAATATAAGTTAATTATTTTTAATATATTTTAAGTACGAACAAGGCTACAATGTGCTAACCGTATTCGGAAATTAAAACATCCCTACTACACACTAAGACATACACATAATGCACACACTCAATTAAGCTGAAAAATCAAATCATCCTTGAAAATGGCTAAAGGTATAGCCGAAAGCGCTCGGAACTATAAAACATTTGGACAGTGTTTACAAACTCTTTGTCCAGCAAAGAAAGCTCTTGTTCGAACACAAGACAAATTAAATAAAAAGCTTAACCGTAGTATATTTTCTGTCGTTTGTAATGAAACATGCATAAACGAAGGATTGCTGCCTAAATATACAAATATATATATAGATATAGATAGATAGACAGAGACGGAGGATAGGGTAGATTTAGGGTAATTAATGAATTAATATAATTCATTTCGATCAGAAAGTCCAACAGTAATTGACTTTATAAAAATAGAAAATACAAATCCATAGTTGCATTGCTAGAATATTTGTAATTCACACACCGACATTTTGAAAATATTCGCAAATGCAACTAATTATTACGCAGTGATTTCTTCGCACTTGTATTCTTATCTTCCTTTTATTGTTGTCACAACGTTTCGGCAGTTTATATCGTTCGGTATATTTCAAATGTCCATCAGAGTAAATCTCCCGGGAATTTTGAACTGAAACTTTTATGTAATCGACGAGCGTAGATTGGCCTTATTACAAGAGGCTAATCTAGTATCAGTTAATTCTATCTGAGTTAATTAGTGTTTACGATATCACTTGTCACCTTCCATAGAGTCTAACTTCTTGATTACATGAATTCAAAGATTGAATTCCTAACTGACAAGTAACTCGATTCGCTTGACCAACGTTTTTATCAACGAAGCTATGTTGCTTGTATGGAGAGTTTTAAAATTAATGTCGGTTGCCCTCCGTGTAAAATGAACTAATATTATACTATTAAACTAATAGTATTACTACTAAACTATTTGTGTAATTAGGTGATACAATTTTCTGAGTTATATACCTAATTTTCTTCTTTAATTATAGGCTGCTATACGGTAGTGTGATAAGTCTACTGAGGTGTTTATAACTACTGAGGTATAAGTCTACTGAGGTATAAGTCTACTGAGGTATAAGTCTACTGAGGTGTTTATAACTACTGAGGTATAAGTCTACTGAGGTATAAGTCTACTGAGGTGTTTATAACTACTGAGGTATAAGTCTACTGAGGTGTTTATAACTACTGAGGTATAAGTCTACTGAGGTGTTTATAACTACTGAGGTATAAGTCTACTGAGGTGTTTATAACTACTGAGGTATAAGTCTACTGAGGTGTTTATAACTACTGAGGTATAAGTCTACTGAGGTGTTTATAACTACTGAGGTATAAGTCTACTGAGGTGTTTATTATTTATGCATAGGGTCTTCCAGCAGGGATCTAAGTCAAAGTCTCGAGACGCAAAAATTGATGGACTGAAATGTTGTGTCTAATTTTCTCTATTTCAATGAATGCTGAAGAATTTCCTCACAGATGAAGAAAATTATGTAAGAGACACAGTGAGTTATTCAATTAATGGTTGCAGACAAATACTATGAGTAAATAATGTGGGAAACTAGTAACTTTTAAGAATGACTTTGGTAAATAGCCTGCTTCTAAATATAAAAACGATTCCGCTGAAATATATGGGATATATAATGATGATAGATGGCTTAGAGAAAGCAAAAAGCGGAAAGCAAAAAGCTGGGTGAAAACAGTCAGTAACTTTCGAAATTTGAGTAAATAGATCGCAGAACAAAGGAAAAAGTTGCATTTTAAAGAGCAGGAAAAACTTGGATGACAAAAAAGACTGGGAGTTATGAAGATCCTCCCATTCATACAATCATTAAAAACTCGCCAAGTACTTTAGTCGTTGTCTCTCCTGTTACTTTTACCTTCAATATGCCTTGTGAGTGATAAGTTATCCAAACTTTCTTTCTTGATTGGGTCACAGGAATTTCACTTATCACTTTTTTTTAATATTAGAATAATTTTCCCCTCACGTCTATATTTCAGAGATGACATATTGTAACTATTCGCACTATTTACATTGTTCGGACTGTTGTCCTCATCTTTATTGCCTTTTCCCCTTCAACATCTGTCTCTATTTCTCAGATGAGGTATTGTAACTATTTACACTATTTACATTGTTCGGAATGTTGTCCTCATCTTTATTGCCATATTCACCTTCAACATTCGTCTCTATTTCTCAGATGAGGTATTGTAACTATTTACACTATTTACATTGTTCGGACTGTTGTCCTCATCTTTATTGCCATATTCACCTTCAACATCTGTCTCTATTTCTCAGATGAGGTATTGTAACTATTTACACTATTTACATTGTTCGGACTGTTGTCCTCGTCTTTATTGCCATATTCACCTTCCACATCTGTCTCTATTTATGAGATGAGGTATTGTAACTATTTACACTATTTACATTGTTCGGACTGTTGTCCTCATCTTTATTGCCATATTCACCTTCCACATCTGTCTCTATTTATGAGATGAGGTATTGTAACTATTTACACTATTTACATTGTTCGGACTGTTGTCCTCATCATTATTGCCATATTCACCTTCCACATCTGTCTCTATTTCTCAGATGAGGTATTGTAACTATTTACACTATTTACATTGTTCGGGCTGTTGTCCTCATCTTTATTGCCATATTCACCTTCAACATCCGTCTCTATTTCTCAGATGAGGTATTGTAACTATTTACACTATTTACATTGTTCGGACTGTTGTCCTCATCTTTATTGAAATGAAGATTAGTAGTCCAGGAATGAGAGTTAGTAGAAAGTATATGTACAAGTCTCTGTAAGTGGAGCCGTAATTTATTTTCTTTCTCTCTCTCTCTCTCTCTCTCTCTCTCTGGACTCGATGTATCTCAACCTTGTCTCAACGTAGCTCTTTCGTATCTCCAACTCAGTCAGTATAAGTGTTGTGGATTCCGGGATGAAATCCGGTATCAAATAACAAACGCCAAGAATGAATATAAGAAAATAAATGTATTAACGTAATAATACAAACTGGTAATACAGGTTAGTAGTTGCAGGAATGAGGGTTAGTAGAAATATATATATATAGTCTTTGATATCGACGTATCGCTGTATGACTTCTTACTGAGTCTAAGTGTTCGTTACTATGACTCTTGTCGCTACGTTATTCTACCGACCGACTCTGCTCTATTACTGACTACTGTCAGACTTGACTCGACGTACTATTACTCACTCGGGTATTCAGTGGTAGTAGTATATGTATACCTTAGGTGAGTCCATTTGTGTAAAAAGGGGAGACCCCTCAATAATAATAAGTATACTTTAGACGAGTCCATCTTGTGGAAAAGGGTGAGAGCCCCACAACAGTAATGATCAGGGAAACATGCAGTTGGGAGTCGGTTCCACAGGGTAGTGATTCACGGGAAGAAAATGCTCAAGTGGAACTTACTTCTCCCCGGAGGAATACAGAGGGGGGTGCAGGTGGTTCGCTACGTAAGTGGCATGGCGTGTTCTTGCTGTTTGACTTCACGGGATCAAGTGGTGCGGGCTATTATAATTTGGAGGACTTTAGAGGACTTCCGAAATGTTCATTGCTATTCATGAACTGTATCCTAACTTACATGTTCTTCGTTGATACTCCGATACTTCAACCGACAGCTCATGAATGTTAATGAACCAAGATTCCACGAATAATGTCGAGAAACCAAAAGTCGTAGTCCTTACTCCACGTTTCAATCCACAATTCGTTTACTCATCGAAAAGTTCATCGCTTGTTTGACTGTTAACAAAAATTATTTAAGAAGTTCAAATTGAAATCTAAACGCGTGAACGTTTAATAATAGTAACTTGTGAGATCGTTTACAACTTCTTATGACTTGCACGTTACAATATTATATAACCGTTAATAAATAACACATTCTTATATATATATATATATATTTATATAAATGTGTGTGTATATATAACCATTAATAAATAACACATTCTTATATATATATATATATATATGTGTGTGTGTGTGTGTGTATAACCGTTAATAAATAACACATTCATATATATATATATATATATATATATATATATATATATATATATATATATATATATATATATATATATATATATATATATGAATGTGTGTGTGTGTATATATAACCGCTAATAAATAACACATTCATATATATATATATATATATATATATATAAATGTGTGTGTATATATAACCGTTAATAAATAACACATTCTTATATATATATATATATATGCATACATATATATATATATAAATGTGTGTGTATATATAGCCGTAAATAAATAACACATTCTTATATATATATATATATATATGCATACATATATATATATATATGTGTATGTGTGTGTGTGTTTGTGTGTGTGTGTGTGTGTGTGTGTGTGTGTGTGTGTGTGATAACAGTATATGAAAACATTTTTGAAAGAAAAGATGTATGACAAATTGGAAAAAGTTTTGTACCGTGTTTCATCCATTATAACATCATCGGACTGGGTTTGTTGACGTTGTCATATATATATATCGAAGGATTATTAACATAAATAAATATACTGTTTAATAAATAAATAATACGATTATCCTTTAAGTATAAAGTTTACGTAATAAATGTATATATATATATATATATATATATATATACATATATATATATATATGTATATATATATATATATATATATATATATATATATATATATATATATATATTACATATATATATATATAAATATATACTCTCATCCACATAAGACAGACATGCTTACGGAGGTGTTGAGATCTCACACTTATACACACACCCATACGAATATACACGCTTACACACATCATACTCACTCACTCCCTAAGAAGCAAATAACACACACACACACACACACACACACACACTTAACAGAGACACATTCTCTTTCCAGAACCAATAAATCTGTCAAAATGATCAAGTGAATTCAGAGCAGCATGAATCCATCCAGCTCTTATCTTCAAATAACTTAAAAGAGACTGTTTGACCAGCACAAGGAATGACCAAAATTCTTCCGATGAATCTATATTTAACAAAGCTAAGAAAGACTACGAAAGAGCCCTAAAAGATAGCGGATTCCCAGCAACACTCACATACTCACCACAGAACACAAAAAAGACCAACAGGAAAAGAAATATCATATGGTTCAACCCACCGTACAGCAAAAACGTAAAAACAAACATAGGAAAAATATTCTTCAAACCTTTACACAAACACTTCCCGGAATCAAGCACCCTACACAAAATATTCAACAAAAACACAGTAAAAATCAGCTACAGTTGCACCGAGAACATGACACAAATAATAAAAAAGCACAACAGGAAAATTATTAACAAACCACACAAACAAATTAAACCCACGTGCAACTGCAGAATACAAAACGAATGTCCCTTAAACGGTAATTGTTTACAAAACAACGTAATCTACCAAGCCACGATAAAATCAGCAGATAATGAAGAAAAAGTATACATAGGAGTAACCGAAGGACCATGGAAACAAAGAAATTATGTACACAAAATGTCTTTCACAAATAGTAAATATGCGAACAGCACAATGCTTTTTAAGTATATCTGGGAAATAAAAAAACAAAACACACACCACACCAAAAATATCTTGGAAAATAAGGAAAAAATCATCAACCTACAACAACCTATCAAAAACTTGCAAACTTTGCTTGGAGGAAAAAATAGCTATCATTACCTTCCCAGATCAAAATAAATTATTAAATAAAAGATCCGAGCTAATCTCAAAATGCAGACATGAAAAGAAATTTTTACTACGTAACTTAAAATAGAAAAATAAATAAATATATAAACAAACAAACAACAATAAAATAAGCAAAATAAATTACTCCAAACAAATTAAAAAACCACACCTGTTAGAATATGCGAAATAAAATCAAAACAAAAGAACGGACGAAAGTTATAACTGTT
This sequence comes from Acanthosepion esculentum, assembly GCA_964036315.1. Classification (NCBI taxonomy): domain Eukaryota; kingdom Metazoa; phylum Mollusca; class Cephalopoda; order Sepiida; family Sepiidae; genus Acanthosepion; species Acanthosepion esculentum. The sequence continues at coordinate 68,303,596 of OZ038518.1, read as the reverse complement.
ATATAACGATAAAAAATAAAAAAATAATAAAAGATAATATACTACGTTACTTAAAAATATATAGTGTAACAAATAAATAACAACAAGTATAATAAATTGATCTAAATACACTCAAATATATGAATAAACTAACAACCGATTACGATAAACTAGCCGTTTAGAAAAAACAAATAAAGATAATCAACCCAAATAGATAAATTAAAAACTGTTCCGACCAAAATAATAGTAAGAACAAACCACAACATCCGACCCCAAAATACAACAAATAGATTTAATCACTGACAAATAAAGAAATATATAAGATAAAAAATAAAAATGAAAATAAATAAAAACAAGCAAAACAATTTGACCCAAATAAATAAGCAAACAAGCGACTTCCGGTAAATGACCGCCATAATAGACTACCAATAATAAGCTATATAAACAAATTTTTACTACGTTAACAAAAAACACCGATCAAAATAAAAAAATAAATAAATAAATATATAAGATAAAAAATAAAAATAAAATTAAAAAAAAACAAACAAAAAAACAAGCAAAATAATTTGACATAAATAAATAAACAAATAAGCGACTTCCGGTAAAAGTAACCGCCAAAATAGACTACCCATAATGCACCACTGACCCGTATGTATAAATAGCCGAGAAAAATAACAGCACTAGTCGCCTGACGATTGCACTAGCATGAAACAGACTGTCGCCTCTAAGTGCTGACTTCCATGTCCACTTTTATATATATATATATATATATATATATATATATATATATATATATATATATGTAAAGAGTAGCTACAGAAGTAGGCGGAAATTTCGTAATTTTCAAAACCATTGCTGTGCTCTCTATTAGATTCATATCTACTCCATCAATTATATTCAATATGACTTTACATTAATCACTAAAATCACTAGAAAGTAGTGTTTTAAATAATAAGTCTTCCACTACATTTTTCACAATATCTTTAAAGTTTGTTTGAAAATTTTTCTTGAAACATTCTATATTATTGTTTGAAAATTACAAATAGAATATTCTGCCGAGGTTTTGGTATGTGAAACCATTGATAATGTTTTTAGTAGAGAAAATCATTAGAAATCAGGTAACTCATTGTCAGCGGTTAGGATTAACTGCAAACATTATAAACAGAGATACTTTTTTATGTATAACAGCTTTTCTAAAGAAGTATAAATAATGAAAGGTATGCTAAGTATAGAATGTATACTAAATAATGAAAAGGGATTGTCGGTGGTCAGGAATTAATATGACATTGAATGATTTACATGATGTGATTGATTTAAAAGGACATTTATATAATGATTTAGTAAGCGTAGTTTACGTGACACAAAGCCGAAAGTATGAAGTACTCAAAGCTGGGTGAACTTACTACTCAGTCGGAATTAATCTAGCGAGACAAGCTTGCTAACAATTACATCACGTCGAATTGCTAAAAGTACGTTTATATAGTGATATACTAAGCGGATCTTAGATGTGCCACAAAGCGGAAGTTATAGGGCATCAAATGAGTATCGATCATATTACTGGATAGTAATTGATATAGCAAGACAAGCCGGCTAACCATTACATCACGTTGAGGTGCTCAAAGGTTTATATAAGTACTATTGGTTAGCTAAGAATTCTACATGAAGATAAAGCCTTGTTACTTTTCAGTGTGGACAAGGAACTGTATATATTATGCATGGACAAATCTTACCAGTGAAAAAACATTTTTTAATGTCTCTCCTATTCAAAAAACAAACAAAAAGAAAAGAAAAGGCGTGCAGTGATATACGATCGTTCTCATTAAACGAACTGGGAATTTGAAGAATGACCCTTTAATTGGACCTGACAACTTAAAGCACACTTGGGACGGGATTCTTATCTGTATCGGTCTCGACCAAAATAATATAGTCTCAGACGAGTGTGATTTGAGAGCTTTGAATAAGCTGGCAAAAAAAGAATTCAAATTCCATAAAAGAGCAACCTTTTTGTTAGCAAGTCACTGCAACACGGCGAACGCCACAAGGGAGAACTCTCTTTGACACTATTGGCTTTCACCATTCAAAAAAAAAAAAAAAAATCTAGTAGCAGTTCTCCATTCTCGTTGTTGGACGAAGTAGATGAACAAAAGCAGAATCATTCCGTCAGCTGTTTCTGTTGTCTTTTATTTTTAACAACTGTCTCGCTTTTTGATCACGCCACCTTTTCTGTATTAAGCCACTGCGATCACCCAAGAAGCTGCATCTAGAATATTCTCAGGTACTGGCCCCAAGCGCAAACTTACAGTCGCTATGAACATTTCGACATATGTAAATAGCAAAGTCAGATTTTTTTCAAATAAAAAAATGTAAACGAATGAATAAATAAATAAATAAGGAGAGAAAAATGAAAGAAATAAAAACAATATCTGTCTATATCTCTGAGATGAGATATTATGTACATTATTTACATTATTCGGACTATTGTCCTCATCTTTGTCGCCATGTTTATCACAACGTTTTGGCCGTTGTACGCTCCGGCCTTCTTCAGTTGGTTGGAATGCCGAACTGAACCCTTTATTTCGCTCACTGGGTTAGTCTGTTCTAGTTCCACGTGCCAAATTTAACGCATGTCAGTTATCAGTTATCTCCTGTTAATTTCCCTCTGAAAGTTCTCCACTGCCTTAACCGGGTATTGAACTCACACTCTTTGGGTCCTGTCACTGGATCTAACCAACGCCTTTATCCACTGTGACATGTGTCCTTGAGGACATCTGTGTATGAATTTCTGGGTATTGGAAAATTAGTAAACTTAAGGATCCAGCACATATGCTAGGCCACAAAAATCTTCTGAGCCGACCAAGCATAGAAATGAATACAATATGGAAACCAGTAATAAGGAGTGCCAGAGAAAAGCGATAATAACAACAAAGTTACAATATGAGCTCTGGTAAAAACATGCAATGATAACAGCAAAAAATTGCAATATGAGCACTGGTAAAAATGGTTACTGAAGACATTAGGTTTATAATAGCCAGAAATTGGAGAACTTGGAGAGGGGAATCAACTTTAGTTAACTGATAACTGTCTTCCATTAAAACATTGCACGTGGAACTAGAACAGTCTACCCCAGTGAGGGAAATAAAGGGTTCAGTTCGACATTCCAACCACCTGAAGAAGGCCGGAGCGTACAACGTTGTGATAAACATGGCGACAAAGATGAGGACAATAGTCCGAATAATGTAAATAAAAGCAAATATTTTGAAACATTGAAATACATCCTAAACTCGCCAATGCCGCTTCCACCCATCTATAACGTCGAGAGAGGGGGAATAGTATAGCACAGGTGATTGGGGGGCTAACATTAAAATCTTTACGTTCACAAGCGTCCATTATACACAGGTGGACAAGAGAATTGGTGGGTGGGTGAAGTAATGGTCTGTTTGCGGCAGACTATGTGGGCATCATTTTCAATGATAAAATCGCACTTGAAGGCTTTCACTATTGTGAACAAATTTCCTTTGTTAATTTGTTTGATGTGATCTGAATTTTTTTCTTTCTTTGTTTTGCCCCACCCTGCTTTCTTTGTTTGTTTTCTTCAACATATTTATTTATTTAACTAACACTTTCTTTAGTATATATATATATATATATATATATATATATATATATATATATATATATATATATATATATATATATATATATATAGGTAGGTCTGATGAATTGGATCATGATTACGATTCCAATGTAATAAATTATAACCATGGAATATTAGTGTTTGAACCTTTTATATTATATTCTTACTCTGTCCTGGACATTGAGTTCTACCTGGATTCTGTCCACTTGGGAATTTATATATATATATATATATATATATATATATATATATATATATATATATATATATATGTATATATCTTTCTATATATATATATATCTTTCTATATATATATATATATATATATATATATATATATCGATAAATAGGAAAATTTACGGCTGAGCACAGTCTATTATATTACCAAATAATGGTAAATAACGTTAGGGAGATTATGTTATATCAGTTTTACATATGAAGATTAGCCGACTTGTTTTAAAAACACCACTTGAAATAAGATATTTTCACTGGAATCAGACACCGTTACTAGCATCAGGTGGAAATACTTGACTCTAATTAACACACACGCACATACTCACAGACAGACAGACAGACAGACACACACACACACACACACACATATATATATACATATATATATATTAAATGTAAAAGAACGAAGAGTAAGATTTCAGCGTTTTAAGACATTAATTTCAAAACAGATCTCAATACAAAAGTAGAGCAACAAATATTTATTTATTATGCACTGTAACACTAGAACATGCACATACCCACTACAAAACTTTAAATCTTGTTTCAACGTTAAAAATTAAAGTTTCTTCAGGTGGGAAACCATGATGCTACTAAAATACTTTTTTATTCCGAGATACAGTTGATGAAACACAACTCCAACTCCCGTCTTTGGAAAATTTTCCATAAAAAAAGGAATTCTATCTGGATAAAGAAAGCTACGTGATTAATGAAAACGATAGACGGAAGCGGGGGGGGGGGGAGAAAAAGAAAAAGATCAAGAAAAGGAAATGAGACGAGTATTCAACAGTCTCCCATTTGTAAGGAGAAGAAAGTTGAGGATATAAGAGATAAGATGTTTACAGGATTTTAATCAATGCCTTTCAGTTTAACCCTAGAACACTAAGCATCAATTAAAGTTACACTAAGCATGGGTATATCATGAAAAAACAAACAAACATATAAATGTATAAACATAAAAAATAAAAAATGTCATAAAAATACTTGTCGGACTTTGTCCATTTTCATAATGTGTGACGTCATTTGTTTACATTTGGATATGAATGAATGAGAGAAAATCATGGAGAATTGTGTTTAAAAACAGTAAAATCGACCTTGCTAACCGAACGCTCCTCTGTGGCCCAGTCGGTTAAGGCACGTCAGGCTATATGACGGTTCCGTATAGGATACAGGTTCGATTCCTGTCGGAGGACGCATATTTACTATGAAAATTTCCCGGACATTTAGGCCGGTAAATGTCGTTAATACTGTTTATTATAAACAGGGCATTTACTTAAATATTTGTATCTATAAAAAGAACATATAAACATAAAAATGTCCTAAAAATAATTGTCGGACTTTGTCCATTTTCATAATGTATGACTATCTATCTATCTGATTACTACAAATATGTAATTTATCACTGACACTAATATTCTGAACCCACGACTCCAGAGTTTCGTAGATGAACAATTTTTGTATTTTTGTAATCGTTCGGTCAATTCGCCAAGAGGTATCAGCAACTGACTGCCGATTTTCTCATTTTCGTTATTTTTATATTAAGTTAAAAAAAATAATGTATACGCTTTTTATTAGTGTTAGGTTGATTTTTTTTCTTTATAGTGTGTCTATGTATGTCTGTGTACGCATGTACGTGTGTGTATGAATGCATGTGCAATTGGTGTTATGTCAATAGAGAATGAACCTTCCTGCTGCTAATCTATAATTTCTTTTGTATTAAACTGGAAAAATGGCATCTGACATGAAAATGCGTATGAATCTGGTGTCATTGAACAATTCATGAAGAAAAATACATTAATTGACATTCAACGACAATAATATTGTCTTAATATATTCGTATAATCTAAATGAAATGTTGCCCCGTAAGCAATGCTGGGGCAATCTTTCTAAAAAGCCTCAGACAAACGCAAGATGTCCAATGAAAATTATCT
>OZ038518.1:68282821-68292821 GCA_964036315.1 Acanthosepion esculentum | reverse complement strand
AACCCAGTCTGTTCTGCTATTTTACCCATAGCTGAAGGGAGAACAAATGATTAATACCTTACCCAAGGGTATTAGCACGTAATGGATTCGACTGGAATTTGAACTCGGTTCTTCGATTCCTCAACCCGAGCCGCTATCCACTACTCCACCACAGCTATATATACTATATTGTGTATGTTCGTGTGTGTGTGTGTAAGAGAGAGAGAGAGAACGAAAGAGAGAGAGAGAGAAAGCAGTAAGTTAAAATGCATATTGAGATATATGATCAGATTTTTGAGAGGTCATGCAGATTAAGAAATAAATAAAAATGATAACGATATTTGTGTGTATGCGTGTATGTGTGTGTGTGTGTTTTTGTAAGTGTAAAGTTGGATGGAAATATTAAGAAATAACAAATTTATAACATATTTTGGAAAATATTTAAAACTGAGATGTTTCACTGATGATCCTACATCGTCATTATAAATTAAAATATTTAACCTGAAGAAAACCTGCGTTAGCGGGATGAAACGTCATTCCCGTTACCAGAACACTTGTTCTTTACTTTAAGAGTCGTGTTGTAGAAATTAGATTTTAAATCTTTTTAATATGGTTCCAAGTATCCCAAATATTTTTCAGTACTAATTTAGTAAAAAATGGGGATATATCGAAATAGCCCGATCGAATATTAATCGAATGGGACGCGGGGATAATTCACATTTATCTTCTTCTGGATGCTGTCATTTGTTCTATAAAGCCTGTGTCGAAATATTATAAATGATTTTAAATTGAAACTGTAAACAGAAATTACAGAAACCATGACTCTGACATAGACTAAATTTTTATACTTGTGATTATAGTTGCAACTTTAAAAACAGCAGAAAATTAACAAAAAAAAAACATTACCAAGAAGACACTGGAAATAGGAATGTACAGACGTTGGACAAAATAATTGGAACAGGTGCAAATTCCACTCCTATATTTCAAAAACATATTATATTAAGAACTTTAGCTAAAACTTCGTAATTGCAGGTTATATCTATTGTAAATACGTTTATTTATCTAATTTAGATAGATATACGTGTCTGTGTGGGCTTGAAATTCTCTATGTTTGTATTTTAATTACAAAAATAATGAAGAAAAAATCGTATTGTCTGAGAAGCAAAACGAATTATAAAAACGAAAATAGAAAGAAAGATGAGAGAGGTGAAGAAATCGAATCTGAATGCGAAAAGAAACGCAAAGCAGAAATAAACAAAATCTTTATTAAAAAACGGAAAAAACAAGGAATTAAAAGAGGAATAAAAGAAAAGAAGAGATTATAAGAAAATCGGGATTGAATAGAACGAAATAAAATGGTGGCAAATCGATAAGCAGAGAAAAACATTTTTGTAGAAATAAGAGCGAAAACTGACACGCCAGACTCTCTTAAGATAACTATTCTAACATATGTAAAACACTGTGAAAAGTGGGCGATAAACGAAAACTTTAAACACAAATCAACACCAATCAATAAAATTTGATCCACAGCTTAACTCCAGGAAGCAAGCTAATTATTTGGCCATTAGCTACAAAGAATAAAGAAGAATGAACCGAGAAAACAGCCATTTTCCCCACAAGAGTTCTTTTCTTCATTCAATCTGCTTTTATCGCTTTCTATACAATAAGCGGAAAACTTGCTGATAGCAAAAAAGTTCCAACTGCACATTTAAATCTGTTTAAGAATTGCAATTTTACTGGTTGAATTTTTACACCAGTTATAAATGGTGACATCAGCTGTAAATTAAGCAACAGCAATTGGCGTTAGGCTTTCGGCTGCAGCTGGAATGAGGTTCACTAATATTTAAAAGTCCAAGGACATTAAAATTAACCCTTTATTATCTGTCTATATTTCTGAGACGAGGTATTATATAAATTATTTAGATTATTCGGACTATCGTCCTCATCTTCGTCGCAATATTTATTACAACGTTTCGGCCTTTCAGCAGCTGTCTATATTTATGAGATGATGTATTATGTACACTATTTACATTATTCGGACTATTGTCCTCATCTTTGTCGCCATATTTATTACAAAGTTTCGGCCCTTCAGTATCTGTCTATATTTCTGAGATGAGGTATTATGTACACCATTTACATTATTCGGACTATTGTCCTCATCTTCGTCGCCATATTTATTACAACGTTTCGGCCCTTCAGTATCTGTCTATATTTCTGAGATGAGGTATTATGTACACTATTTACATTATTCGGACTATTGTCCTCATCTTCGTCGCCATATTTATTACAACGTTTCGGCCCTTCAGTATCTGTCTATATTTCTGAAATGAGGTATTATATACACTATTTACATTATTCGGACTATTGTCCTCATCTTTGTCGCCATATATATTACAACGTTTTGGCCTTTCAGTATCTGTCTATATCTCCGAGAAGAGGTATTATGTACACTATTTACATTATTCGGACTATTGTCCTCATCTTTGTCGCCATATTGTCCTCATCTTTGTCGCCTCATCTTTGTCGCCGTTGTACGCTCCGGCCTTCTTCAGGTGGTTGGAATTTATTTCGCTTCATGGGGTAGTTCCACGTGCCATGTTTAATGGATGTTAGTTATCAGTTATCTACTGTTAATTTCCCTCTGAATGTTCTCCACTGCCTTAACCGGGTATTGAACTCACACTCTTTGGGTCATGTCACTGGATCTAACCAACGCCTTTATCCACTGTGCGGTGTGTCCTTGACATGTGTATGAATTTCTGGGTATTATAAACCTAATGTCTTCAGCAAACATTTTTACCAGAACAGAAGAGAACATGACTAAAGACTGTGTGTACGTTATCCGTGCAGCTGCGGAAAGAAATATAAAGGAGAGACAGGCCGCCCCTTTAAGGTGAGTCTTTAAGAACACCAGAAAGCTGTAACACGAGGGAAAGTGGCTGACCAGATATGGAGAGAAAAGAGAGATCACCACCCTCTGTGGGATCAGGTTGAGATCATAGACAAAGAACACCATTGGAAAATTCGTAAACTTAAGGAATCAGCACATATGCTAGGCCACAAAAATCTCCTGAGCCGACCAAGCATAGAAATGAATACAATATGGGAACCAGTGCCCGAGAAAAGCGAGAATAACAACAAAGTAGCAATATGAGCTCTGGTAAAAACATGATTGATAACAGCAAAAATTGCAATATGAGCACTGGTAAAAATGGTTGCTGAAGACATTAGGTTTATAATACCCAGAAATTCATACACAGATGAAGGACACATGGCACAGTGGATAAAGGCGTTGGTTAGATCCAGTGACAGGACCCAAAGAGTGTGAGTTCAATATCCGTTTAATGCAGTAGAGGGAAAAATTAATAGGCGATAACTGGTAACTGACATCCATTAAAACATGGCACGTGGAAATAGAACAGTCTACCCCAGTGAGTCAAATAAAGGGTTCAGTTTGACATTCAAACCATCTGAAGAAGGTCGGAGCGTACAACGGCCGAAACGTTGAAATAAATATGGCGACAATACTCATGAAGATGAGGACAATAGTCCGCATAATGTAAATAATGTAGATAATACCTCATCTCAGAAATATAGACAGATACTGAAGTGCCGAAACTTTGTGATAAATATGGCGAATAATGTAAATAATGTACATAATTCCTCATCTAGGAAATATATACAGATATAGTTGATATTATCAAGCATTATTAATTTTGATTAGTAGAAATTTCATCTTAATTTTCAGTGGATTTTCTTTGCAATAAAATTAATCATAGCGGTTGAAAATGTTACACTTAAACATAAAATAAACATACTGCTGCCTTATAGATTATGTTAGATTATAGATATTTACTTCACCCTTCACTGAGTCAGGTTGGGACACAAGGTCAGTTTTTAACGTGGGGACCCGAGTGTTTTCACTCGGACCGCTGGTCTAAGCTGGTCTTAGCTTGTTAGAACTGGTCAGAACTACTCATAGCCATGATACCACCAGCACAGGGACAAGCCCTGTGCCAGCTAAGTATGTTAGATTATATTCTGCGAGTTGATGTTTACATAAAAGTATTATCAAGATAGAGTCATAAATAAGTTGTTTTTGTGTATCAACTTTATTATTTAAAATATTATAGAAGGTTCCCCAGAATTGTAATTATAAACCCACCTAAAATTTATGTGAATAATATGCCATGTGACTTTCCATTATAATCTCTACTTATTAAAAGTATTGCATTATTGAATATTATCGTATTGTAATTCTGATTTTTCTTCGTTCATTAGCTAGTTAGCACGTACGTTGCACAATATAATAACTTGCCTGTCCTCTGCCCACAAATTCTTGGTAGAGCAGTAGCGGATAGAGTAAATGTTTAAACATTTTTGTAAATTTCCAGCAAGCCTCATTCTAGTGGTAGTGGTAGTGGTGTGGGGGGTAGAAGCTATATATACCTGTTTATAGAAATAAGTAAAGAAAGAAAAAAGATAAAAAGGAATATAGAGAAAGTGATAATGTCTACGTATGTTTAACATTTGTTCCAATGAAGTGGTATAGTAAATATAAAATGATTAGTTTCAATAATAAAAATTAGCAAAAACCGTGGAATTTTCACGGGTCCTGCTTTACACGATTAAAGGAAACAGGTTTTTTAAAAAAATCCTATTTGAAAACTTAATATAACGCGTTATGCAATATATGAATGTGCGTATATTTAATGAATGCCTGCAAATTTATATAACGGAAATATGTCAAGATTCAACTTGTCAACTGTAGAGTTTCTATGGGTCCGTATCCGGTAAATTGCTCAAAATCAATTGCTCGACAGTAAATTGCTCGAAAGATAATTTCTCGAACAATCAATTGCTCGAAAGGCGGTTTGCTCGAAACCTGTGGTTAAAAAATAAAACTACATTGTTTCTAATATTTACTATAAGATGAAATAATACAACTTTATTGTTGTTAACTGAACAGTTAAAATTAAAGAACGAGTACATTTATATAGCAGGTCTTATTTTGTTCTCGAAAGGCAGTTTGCTCGAAACCTGTGGTTAAAAAATAAAACTACATTGTTTCTAATATTTACTATAAGATGAAATAATACAACTTTATTGTTGTTAACTGAACAGTTAAAATTAAAGAACGAGTACATTTATATAGCAGGTCTTATTTTGTTCTCGAAAGGCAGTTTGCTCGAAACCTGTGGTTAAAAAATAAAACTACATTGTTTCTAATATTTACTATAAGATGAAATAATACAACTTTATTGTTGTTAACTGAACAGTTAAAATTAAAGAACGAGTACATTTATATAGCAGGTCTTATTTTGTTCTCGAAAGGCAGTTTGCTCGAACCTGTGGTTAAAAAATAAAACTACATTGTTTCTAATATTTACTATAAGATGAAATAATACAACTTTATTGTTGTTAACTGAACAGTTAAAATTAAAGAACGAGTACATTTATATAGCAGGTCTTATTTTGTTCTCGAAAGGCAGTTTGCTCGAAACCTGTGGTTAAAAAATAAAACTACATTGTTTCTAATATTTACTATAAGATGAAATAATACAACTTTATTGTTGTTAACTGAACAGTTAAAATTAAAGAACGAGTACATTTATATAGCAGGTCTTATTTTGTTCTCGAAAGGCAGTTTGCTCGAACCTGTGGTTAAAAAATAAAACTACATTGTTTCTAATATTTACTATAAGATGAAATAATACAACTTTATTGTTGTTAACTGAACAGTTAAAATTAAAGAACGAGTACATTTATATAGCAGGTCTTATTTTGTTCTCGAAAGGCAGTTTGCTCGAAACCTGTGGTTAAAAAAGATAAAATACGTGCTAAGCTTTTACATTTTTTTTCACATTTCACATTTCCAGTAAATCTTATTGTTCACTGTTTTGTCCTTAATATATATATATCCATCCAAACACAATTTCTTCTTTCCTTTTTCGCTCTCAACAAAAGTTATGTCCATCACTAGGGCTAGAGATCTCCAAAATTACTGAAATAGAAAACAAATATAAAAAAAAAAATCAGGACTGCTAAAGTTGAGTGTCGTGGCTCCTTTTCTATCCAGCTCCGTTGACGTGGGGCTTCGAGCTTCGAAATTACTTCGAGCAATCTGCCTCTCGAGCAATTGATAGTTCGAGAAATTGTTTTTCGAGCAACTGATTCCGAGCAATTTACTGTTGAGCAACTGATTTCGAGCAATTTACCTAGATCCCTATGGGCCCAACTAGTACGTAATTATTAAACTCTTGAAGAATATTTATATTTATTAAAATTGTCGATAATAAAACTAAAATTTTATAAAACCTGTCATATGTTTTATAAGATGTTTGGTTTATTATGCAAGCAAATGAAATCTGCTCTCAGACAAGCAATATGGTTTCCGCTTTGCCCGATCTACAGTTGATGTGCTTACGGCCATCCCTGAAATTGTCTACCAAGCTCTTCAAGCTCTTCAAAATAACGGAGAAGTTCGTGCCGTGGCTCTAGACATCTCCAAAGCGTTTGATAGGGTTTGGCATGCCGGCTTTCTTCGCAAGCTCCATGGAATTACGTTATGGAATTACAGGTCGATTGTTTGACTTAATACAATCATTCCTGTCAAACCGTGAATTGAAGGGCGTTCTCAACGGATTCTCCTCCAGCTCCTATCCCACGAACGCAGGTGTTCCCCAAGGCTCCATCCTAGGCCCTACTCTGTTCCTTATCTTCATCAACGATCTTCCTAACGTCATAGATTCCCAAGTAGGCATCTACGCGGACGACACTATAATTTACTCCTGCCTCAAAAACAAATCTAGTGTCGCTGACAAAACTAACCTGGCCGTTCGTCTCGTAAAACACCCCAATCGGTTGTGAACTGGGGCAGGAATTGGCTGGTTAACTTTAACGCCTCAAAAATAAAACTGCTCTCTATTAATCACCACAGAGATCCTTCCCTGACCCCCATCTCAACTTCTCGAGAGCACCTTTTTGCGGCTGCTCGGTCTCACATTGACTGCTGACCTGAGATGGAACAAATACATTGAGTCACTTGCTTCATCCACCGCAAGGAAAGTTGCCTCCCTGTGCCGGGCCAGGAAATCTTTCTCCCCGGAATCGGCCCTTCAAATCTACAAATCAACAATTCGCCCTTGCATGGAGTATTGCTGACATATATGGTCTGGAGCCCCTTCTGTTTGTCTCGGGGTTCTTGATAAAATCCAGAGACGGATATGCAATGTAATTGGCCCTGATCTGGCATCTCGTCTGCAGTCGCTCTCTCAGAGACTTGCCGTCGCCTCTTTCTGTCTTTTTTTACAAATACTTTCATGGTAATTGCTCCGATGAACTGCTTTCGCTGGTTCCCAGACTTCATGAATTCAAGCGTCCTACGAGGCTGGCATCCCGCTGTCACCCTTTCACTGTTGAAATTGTTAAATGTAGCCGTCTCTTCTACTCCAATAGCTTCATATCTCGCACCTCTCGCCCGTGGAACTCCCTCCCCTCTCCCTGTTTCCCTGATAGCTATAATCTCCAACTATTCAAATGTAATGTCAATCGACATCTCCAGTTGCCTTGATCTATCCACTATCCTTCTCCACATCCTTTCCTCTATCAATCCTATCTGCTCTCGCTCCAAATCCTCTGTAACCCCTTGCGTGCTAGTGGATTCCCGCCTTGCTTAAAAAAAAAAAATTATAAATAAACCTGAAGATATCGGCCACATAACCATATAATTAATCCAGTATCCAATACACATGAATAAATTAATATTTTATTATTTTACATAATAATATGGGACCCTTGTGAACTCATAGACGTTCATACATAGATTCTTTAATGTTATTTGCAGCTGTTATTTCCCAGAGATCTTTACTTAAATATTGTTTTCAATTCTCATATATATATATATATATAAAGATATATCGTTTAATTATATACAAAAAGTTTTCTATTGGATTAATATCTGGAGAGATAAGAGGACATTCCATTATTTTGGTATCTTTGTGACATTTTGGTAAGGTGGGCAATGTTTAACTTTGCAGAATGTGAAGGAGTTTTTTCTTGTATGATTATAATCTAGCTTAAATATTGCTTTTGAACTGGATCATCTCAAAATGTCTCGTCCAAGAACTTATAAGAATTCTCTGCAATTATCTTGACACAATCAACAATTTTGAAGGCGGACTTTATTCTACTTCCCGCTTTACAAATTTGTGTGCATAGGCTATTTCTATGAAGGAGCCAGCCTTTTACTTCGCAATCATATTCATTCGAAATAGTTCTATGTTCATGACTAAAAATTACTGTTGGGAAATCAGTTTTCATATACTACTTCACCAAAACCAGACGTTTCTTTTATATGCTTATTTACACGTCGTATTTTGGTCGCTTTCATCTGTCCAGCCTATGTTCTCAATATTCTTTTTCTTTTTGTTATATTTACAACACACCAGCTTCTGCTTTAATATTTAATATTTTCTTGCTGCTGAATTTAATTTTCTTCTTTACTAACCTTTTAAGCTTTCTCACGTGCCTGTTTGTGGCATTCTTGAAGCTGATCTGTCCAATTTCAAGCATTGTGTTCTTATTACTCAATAACTTTGTGATATCTTTTATCTTTCTAAGATTATATCTTAATTGTAATTCCTATGAATATTTATAATTATTAAATTTTAAAAAAATAAGCATCAACAATTATTATATTTTGCACACACACAGATATATATATATGAACGTTGAAGACAACACTTAGAGGCGACAGTCTGTTTCATGCTAGACGCAATCGTCAGGCCACGAGTGCTGTTTATTTTTTATCGGTTATTTATATATACGGGTCGGTGGTGCATTGTGGGTAGTCTATTTTGGCGGTTATTTTTCCGGAAGTTGTTTATTTGTTTATTTATTTGGGTTAAATTATTTTGTTTGTCCTTATTCATTTTTATTTTTTATTTTATTTTTTTTTTATTTCTTATCTTACAAGCAAAATATCTCTGATTGAGCACTTTAAGACTATATTTCTCCATATATATATATATATATATATATATATATATATATATATATATATATATATATGCAAATATGTAGAAAAATAGAAAACAAAACGTTAGGTAAATAATCCGGGGTTCTTTAGTATTTTTATTTTTAAAAAACAGTGCTCCATACAGAAGTACAGCTTAAATTAAATATTCTTTTGGCCTCTTTCCGAAGGTGACTGATATATGGATACAAATTAACTTTTATGCACCTTATCAAAATGGTCGCTCTAGCCGTTTCCATAGTAATTCATTTTGCGAATGGACATGCGCATAAAGATGCGTAAATTTCAAGATTGGTTATTCCTAAATTTCACTTGAGGATGAAACAGGGCTTAATACTTTAATTCAATTTAATTTTAATAATTATATTGAGGTTTTTGGCTCTTGTTTTTGAAACATAAGAACACGTAAGTAGCGAAGGGATCATATTTTTTTAAAATTAATTATAATATATATATATATATATATATATATATATATATATATATTATCCCTCATCAGTAGCACGACTTGTGGTTACATGCACAACACAATCTGTGCGAGCATTGCGTTAACCAGATATTTTTATTAAAATTTAAATTATATAACGGTCAGTCTTTACCCAGCACCTGAAGTAGAAATAGAAAATGTTGTATTATTGTTATTGATTTTAATTCTACTCCATGTCGCCTTAACGTCATTCATAGTTTTGTTTTTTTTGTTTTTAAATCAACGTATCTTTTGTAGAATGAATTTTGATATCGTCTATCGTGACCGGAAATTCTTTTAAGTTCGCTTTAGGATTCCAGCGAATCAATCACAGTATCTTCAAAATCTTCTTTACATTTTGATATCAATTTGAAGAAGCCATCTGTATGTCCCAATTTCTTTGCCGATAGAAATTCCATCATAGTCCAACGCTGTAGTCTGTAGCATGCGTGGGAATCCCTTTCTTAAAAGCGAATATACTTATTAATGGACGATACAGTATGAATTTTCTTCCTATA
>OZ038518.1:68267821-68277821 GCA_964036315.1 Acanthosepion esculentum | reverse complement strand
TTAATGGGTACACGGAGACAGTAGACATAGAGGTGAATACTAGAATATTAATGGGTACACGGTGACAGTAGACATAGAGGTGAATACTAGAATAATAATGGGTACACGGAGACAGTAGACATAGGGGTGAATACTGGAATATTAATGGGTACACGGGGACAGTAGACATAGGGTTGAATACTGGAATATTAATGGGTACACGGAGACAGTAGACATCGGGGTGAATACTAGAATATTAATGGGTACACGGAGACAGTAGACATAGAGGTGAATACTAAAATATTAATGGGTACACGGAGACAGTAGACATAGAGGTGAATACTGAAAGTGCACTATAATCGTGGGAAAAGGAAATATACTTTCATGGAAGCTTAATGACAAAAGTAAAAGTACAGAATGACACAAATGAATCAGCAATGAATGAGATAAAACGGATGAATATCGAAAATGAAGAAGATTTCAGAAAAGAGAAAAACCTCAAGAAATGTCTGACCGCAGCCAATAGAGATAAACAACAAAGGATTATATTAAAAGGGAGAATGGGGAAATTACTAAATGTAAAAACAAGATCACCGTTGAAACGATGCAAATAACAGAGGAAAAGTTAGAGCAGCATTAAGATGTCATGGAAACAGACCTTTTGAAAGATGCACGAGAAGGCAATTCGCACACTTTTTTCCAGTTTATACAGCAAAGAAAGATATATGAAAGCTTCAGTTAAATATTTTAATTATCGTTTATAATATCGGAGATAATAAGGATATATTGACTAATACCATATCACAATATTTTGAACTGGAGGCAATATTATTAGACACTTCATTTGTTATCAATATAAAAAGATATATTTTAGGCCTTCTTCTCGTTATTGAATGCCATGCTACCCTAAATTTGCCGAATGGATGAAAAAAGGCTGGATAGCTACTGGAAGAAACCGTCTTCAGAGACTTGAACATGAACAAGATGTGGGTTTTTAGGGTGAAATCACAGATAGTAAACATGAATCATCTATTTCCCATTTCATCATGAAAATGTTTCCAAAATTTGTTAAAAATGTTTGTCTTTATATATATTGCGTGTGTTCTCTAATTTTAATATTTAGTTAAAACACAATGCGTCTCGAAATTTCCAATTAGTCTAATAACGTGAAACTTTAAAAATACAATAAAATCTTAAGAGTGCCATGTGGCCCACTATAATTTATGCGGGTGTTCATATGAAATATAATGCAGCTGAAGGGTGGAAATATTTTCGATAATGTCGTCTTTATTCAATAGGTTAATCGTATAAGACGCAATTTTCGTCCTGGGTAAGACGTTAAACTACATCCAGCAGCAAGGACTCTGATCAGGAGGTTTTGAGGAGCGTGGAACCACCTCTTAATTGATGGTGTTCCCAAGTCCACCCTGACCCATAGTGGTAGCACCTGTTATGGTCCCAGCTATAAGCAAATAGTTAACTATTACCAGCAATACAATTTGTAAGGACAAATAGTACCAGAAACAGATTTATGACAAAACAAAATATTACCAGCAATAAAAAATGTTGTCGGCATTAAATAATCCATTGAGGTTGATATGTCGTAAAACAAAATAAACCAAACCAATCTAAACCAAAGAATACATATTCTATTCATACGAATTATCCTAAAAATGTTGTCGGCATTAAATAACCAATTGAGGTTAATATGCCGTAAAACAAAATAAACCAAACCAATCTAAACCAAAGAATACATATTCTATTCATACGAATCTATCCTAAAAATGTTGTCGGCATTAAATAACCCATTGAGGTTGATATGCCGTAAAACAAAATAAGCCAAACCAATCTAAACCAAAGAATACATATTCTATTAATACGAATCTATCCTAAAAATGTTGTCGGCATTAAATAACCCATTGAGGCTGATATGCCATAAAACAAAATAAGCCAAACCAATCTAAACCAAAGAATACATATTCCATTCATACGAATCTATCCTAAAAATGATGTCGGCATTAAATAACCCATTGAGGGTGATATGCCATAAAACAAAATAAGCCAAACCAATCTAAACCAAAGAATACATATTCTATTCATACGAATCTATCCTAAAAATGTTGTCGGCATTAAATAACCCATTGAGGCTGATATGCCATAAAACAAAATAAGCCAAACCAATCTAAACCAAAGAATACATATTCCATTCATACGAATCTATCCTAAAAATGATGTCGGCATTAAATAACCCATTGAGGCTGATATGCCATAAAACAAAATAAGCCAAACCAATCTAAACCAAAGAATACATATTCTATTCATACGAATCTATCCTAAAAATGTTGTCGGCATTAAATAACCCATTGAGGCTGATATGCCATAAAACAAAATAAGCCAAACCAATCTAAACCAAAGAATACATATTCTATTCATACGAATCTATCCTAAAAATGTTGTCGGCATTAAATAACCCATTGAGGCTGATATGCCATAAAACAAAATAAGCCAATCCAATCTAAACCAAAGAATACATATTCTATTCATACGAATCTATCCTAAAAATGTTGTCGGCATTAAATAACCCATTGAGGCTGATATGCCTAAAACAAAATAAGCCAAACCAATCTAAACCAAAGAATACATATTCTATTCATACGAATCTATCCTAAAAATGTTGTCGGCATTAAATAACCCATTGAGGTTGATATGCCATAAAACAAAATAAGCCAAACCAATCTAAACCAAAGAATACATATTCTATTCATATGAATCTATCCTAAAAATGTTGTCGGCATTAAATAACCCATTGAGCTTGATATGCCATAAAACAAAATAAGCCAAACCAATCTAAACCAAAGAATACATATTCTATTCATATGAATCTATCCTAAAAATGTTGTCGGCATTAAATAACCCATTGAGGTTGATATGTCGTAAAACAAAATAAACTAAACCAATCTAAACCAAAGAATACATATTCTATTCATATGAATCTATCCTAAAAATGTTGTCGGCATTAAATAACCCATTGAGGTTGATATGTCGTAAAACAAAATAAACTAAACCAATCTAAACCAAAGAATACATATTCTATTCATATGAATCTATCCTAAAAATGTTGTCGGCATTAAATAACCCATTGAGGTTGATATGCCATAAAACAAAATAAGCCAAACCAATCTAAACCAAAGAATACATATTCTATTCATACGAATCTATCCTAAAAATGTTGTCGGCATTAAATAACCCATTGAGGTTGATATGCCATAAAACAAAATAAGCCAAACCAATCTAAACCAAAGAATACATATTCTATTCATACGAATCTATCCTAAAAATGTTGTCGGCATTAAATAACCCATTGAGGCTGATATGCCATAAAACAAAATAAGCCAAACCAATCTAAACCAAAGAATACATATTCTATTCATACGAATCTATCCTAAAAATGTTGTCGGCATTAAATAACCCATTGAGGCTGATATGCCATAAAACAAAATAAGCCAAACCAATCTAAACCAAAGAATACATATTCTATTCATACGAATCTATCCTAAAAATGTTGACGGCATTAAATAACCCATTGAGGTTGATATGCCGTAAAACAAAATAAACCAAACCAATCTAAACCAAAGAATACATATTCTATTCATACGAATCTATCCTAAAAATGTTGTCGGCTTTAAATAACCCATTGAGCCTGATATGCCATAAAACAAAATAAGCCAAACCAATCTAAACCAAAGAATACATATTCCATTCATACGAATCTATTCTAAGAATGTTGTCGGCATTAAATAAACCATTGAGGTTGATATGCCGTAAAACGAAATAAACCAAACCAATCTAAACCAAAGAATACATATTCTATTCATACGAATCTATCCTAAAAATGTTGTCGGCATTAAATAACCCATTGAGGTTGATATGCCATAAAACGAAATAAACCAAACCAATCTAAACCAAAGAATACATATTCTATTCATATGAATCTATCCTAAATATGTTGTCGGCATTAAATAACCCATTGAGGTTGATATGTCGTAAAACAAAATAAACCAAACCAAACCAAACTAAGGCGCAATATATGTGAAGACAAGGTAGATATTCTGATAAACCTTTTACAGTCTTCGACTATCTCGTAATGAAGTAAAACTCATGCCAGTGCAGCATCTGTGTCTGAAACTAAGACAGTGACTCATAATGAAGCAAGGTTCATTTTGGTTACCTACAATGTTTCTGCATTGCACCAACAGGTGGAAAAGACATGTAATAATGTACGGAAGTATTGTATTCGCCATTTATGTGATCGTATGCGTTTAAGAGTGCAAACCGATATTAGAACCGAAAGAGTGGTTACTTATGAGACAGCTTATTTTCGAACCTGAGAGACTGTTGATCAAGCTATATTACCTTTGCGTTTAATTTTGAATAAATTGAAACATATTTTTATTGTGGCTTTTTTATTTTCCGTCAGTGTATATGAAGTTATCGAAATATAAACCATTTCGACCATCTGAAAACAATAAAACAATGACAGAAACAATAGAATATTCCAACCATTTCAGTGGATTATAAAAAGGTATTTGACTCAGTAGAACGCTTGACTCTCTTTAGTACACGCCGAGTGTTATTTTATTATAAATACAGGGTGTCCATAAAGTTGTGTGCACTTTAAAAAATGTGTAACTTTATTTGTATTTGCGATAGAAATAAGCTGTAAAAAATGTTATAAAGTTTAATGTACCTAGTTTTAAGTATAGCTAAAATAACTAATGGGATTTCAGGCATTACTGTAAATCAGTTGGCAAATGTTTTCCGTGAACTGAAAAATCGTATTAGCCTTTGTATTGCTAATGATGGAGGACATGTGGAAACTTAAATAAAATTTCAATAAAACCTTGAAAAATATAGATTTACTTCTTTCTAATCCTTTTTACAACTTAAAAATACAAATAAAATTATAATTTTTTTAAAGTGCACGCGAAATTTATGGACACCCTGTACCAAGTTATCGAAATGTAAACCATTTCGACCATCTGAAAACAATAGAACAATGGCAGAGAAACAATAGAATATCCAAACCATTTCTGTTGATTAAAAAATGGTATTTTACTCAGTAGGACACTTGGCTATCTTTAACATACGCCGTTATTTTATTATAAATATATTCCGCCAAGATCAAAGATGGTATTAACAAAAAACATTTAAAATATAGACGATAGCAACACAGAAATAATTCGAATAGATAAAGACACAAATAAAGATTGGAAAAAGTAATCGGAGGAGGAGACGCTATGATTTATAGGCCAAATTGTTTGAATCTTACCTTGAAAGTATCTTTTCGAAATAAATTTAGATTTGTTGTAATAATAAAGGAGAATACTTTAATACGCCCTTCTCTTCGCACTCCGATTTGTTGATAGCATTTTATTAATATCAGGTTAAATCTTCTGAATAAGGTATTTTTTATAGAAGGGTCAAAGAATGATAGAAATAAATGGAAATTGATTTTCAATTGAAATCCTCCGAAAAAAGACCAAAGGCCCCGGAATATATCGAGATAAGACATTTTAGAGAAACTGTGAAAATGAAATAAAACGATGTATGACAATTGGCTGGAAAGCATTTAATAAAAATAGACACGAAGTGAATCAATTTACCAAATCGACTTGAACCATAAATGAATGTAGATTGCCAATAGTGATGAAATAGAGAAACTAACACGATTGTTTGAAGACAGAATTTGGAAGAAAGTACAAAGAACTATGGAAGAGTAATGTGTGCGTGCGTGAGGGATAGATTGATAGATAGATGGATAGATAGATAGATAATGGACAGGCTGAGATAGATAGATAGATAAATAGATAGATAGATAGATGTGAAAATATTGTAATAGATAGATAGATAGATAGATAGATAGATAGATAGATGTGAAATGGCCATAATAGATAGATAGATAGATAGATGTGAAAAGGCTGTAATAGATAGATAGATGTGAAAAGGCCGTAATAGATAGATAGATAGATAGATGTGAAATGGCCATAATAGATAGATAAATAGATAGATAGATAGATAGATGTGAAAAGGCTGTAATAGATAGATAGATAGATAGATGTGAAAAGGCCCTAATAGATAGATAGATAGATAGATAGATAGAGAGATAGATGTAAAAAGGCTGTAATAGATAGATAGATATAGATGTGAAAAGGCCGTAATAGATAGATAGATAGTCACACATTATGAAATGGACAAAGTCTGACAATTTTTTAAAAGACATTTTTATGTTTATACATTCTTTTTATAGATACAAATATTTCAGTAAATGCTCTGTTTATAATAAACAGTATTAAACAACATTTACCGGCCTGAATGTCCGAGAAATTTTTATAGAAAATATTCGTCCTCCGAGAGGAATTGAACCTGTATCCTATACGAAACCGTCAGGTAGCTTGACGTGCCTTTACCGATTTGGCCACATAGGATCGTTCAGTTGGCAAGGTCGAAAAGAAGTCAGCACTTAGAGGCGACTGTCCGAGATGCAATCGTCAGGCCACGAGTGCTGTTATCTTTCTTTGCTATTTATATATACGGGTCAGTGGTGCATTGTGGGTATTCTATTTTGGCGGTTATTTTAACGGAAGTCGTTTATTTGTTTATTTATTTGGGTTAAATTATAAATAATGAAATAAAAAAATTTATAAATAAAAAAATAAAAATAAAAATAAAAACAAGCAAAATAATTTTCCTGAATGCTCAACGTTGTGACGACTGACCTGTGGTCACTATCCAGGCCTGTGTTGGGGATAGATCTTGAGTCTGCGATTTTGATCCACACTCGGGATCTTACTAGCATTAAATCTATCTGAGATGAGATATTGATGTTGTTCCAATTATACCAGGTGTAAATCTGAGTGGCTCTATGTTGGAAGAAGGTATTAGTGATAATATTGTTATGCTCTGCTCACAGCTCACAGCTCCAATACATGGTTGCCGTTGTAGTTGCAAGCTGTTCTATGGTCACTGTGTGGACCCAGGTGTTTTGTCCACAGTGTCCTTCTTTTGCCGACTCTGCTGCTAAAGTCTCCTATGGCGTACAGGTCTTCTTTGTCTGGAATGCAATTGATGGTATCCGAGAGTTCTCCAAAGAATGAGTCTTTTTCTTCTTCAGCGTAAGAGTCATTAAATGGTGCATACACATGAATGTAGTTGGTGATCTTATTTCGATCCCTGATGCCAATCTTCAGGAGTCCCCTGGAAATGCATGCCGTGCTTACTAGAACCTTTACCTTATCAGGATGTATGACGAAATCTACACTATGTGCTGCTCTCTATCTCCTGTCTCCTCCACTCTACATGAAAATAAATCTGGAGTCTATTTCCATTGTTCCAATTCCCTCCCTTCTAATATCAGTGATAGCCAGGACTGAGATACCACGTTGGATCATGAATTCAACTACCCCAGGTTCTTTGTTTGTCCCAACCTTTTCGTTATTCCTAGCTCGTTGTCCGTTTTCCTCGTCAGGTTGTTTTCCGTCTTGATCAGTCTGTTTGTATGCCCTTTTGTTTCCTTGTGCAGTTTTTATCCACTGCCGGCCTGCTAAGCCAGTCACAGCTTCACCAGTGGCGCTTTGAGAGTGAATTCAAATACTTGGGCAGCATATTTACTGAAAACAGTAAACCGGACAAAGAGAAATCGAGACCAGATGTCAGAAAGCCAATGCAATCAGTTACCAACTTGCTTCTCTTCTAACAAAATCAAAACCTACAAGGGAATTCACATATGAGAAAGGAATAAATAACACCTTCCATTTTTTGAGATTATATATGCGCGCGCGCGTGTGTGTGTGTGTGTGTGTGTGTGTGTGTGTGCGTGTGTTGTGTGAGGTAATTTTGAACAAATAATAATATAAAGAAAAACAAACCCATTAAATAGAAGAAACTTCCATATTTTCAAAAATAATTGTACCAATATTCTATTCAGAAAAAGAGAAAAAGTTATTTGATAAAATTCACCCTAAAGAACTACTTTGATGCAGCCACAGAAATGACAAATAAGTCCCCTTCCTTCTGGTATCAGTGATAGCCAGGAGCGAGATCCCGCGTTCGATCACGAATTCAACTACACCAGGTTCTTTGTTTGTCAAACCACAGATGTGTTAGAAACGGTCATCTGCGTATGAGCATTTACGTCGACTGTCAACTTTATTTATTGGTGAAAATTACACAATAATAATAATAATAATAATAATAATAATAATAATAATGATGATGATGATGACGATGATTCCATGTTTTAGATGAAGGCATTTGTTTATCAAACCACAGATGTTCCAAGTTCCAACCTTTTCGTTATTCCTAACTCGTTGTCCGTTTTCATCGCCGGGTCGTTTTCCGCCTTCATCTCTCTATTTGCATCTTCTTTTGTTTCCTTGAGTTATTTTATCCACTGTCGGCCTGCTAAGCCAGTCACAGCTTCACCAGTGTCCTGTTGGCCATCATTACCTGTTTCCACCTCCCACAACGAGGATATATATATATATATATATATATATATATATATATATATATATATATATATATATATATATATATATATAGAGTGTTGTTCGATAAAAGTGACTCACCTGATTTTTTTACTTAAAGTTTTTTTCGCCTATTGTTTTTGGGGTCAAACTAATTTTTAATCTTACTTATATAAAGACCCCTTCCCGACCACCTAGTAAAAAAGTTTACTCACGCTCAGGTATTACATTGATAATTATAATTTTGGATATAATTGAGATTTAGGGAAAAAACCTGTGCAACAAAAAATAGTGACTCATTTAATTCCTGCAACTCGTAATCAATAGAAACATAACCGAACAATTTTAAATAAAGAATAATAGAGGTATAATGTATTTATAATAGGTAATATAATTCGAAATATTTAATAATCTATAGGTCCTCCTTTACTTTGAATAACCTTTTCAACCCTTTTTGGCATTGACCTATTAGGTTCTGGCAAATCTCATCTCCAAGCATTGAATTCCATTCGGATATAAAATTCACAATCAAATCCTCTTTGATGCTCAACTGCTTTCTCGAGAACCTGTACTTTATAATGCTTCATAAGTTTTCTATGTGGTTGAAGTCAGGAGATTGGGGTGGCCATGTCATTCATAACACTCACCTGCTTCTCATCAAAGTATTCCTTCATCAATTTTGATTTGTGACAGGGAGCATTATCCTGCATAAAAATGAGCTTGGTGGGGTCGATTTGCACCCTTTCAGCAGAAGGGAGCAAACAAGAATGTAAAATGAGATTTACGGAAAATATCTGTGTAAAAAAAGTGACTCGCTTATTTCCTGCAACTAGTAATCAATAGAAACATAACCGAACAGCTTCAAATAAAGAATAATAGAGGTATCATTTATTCATAATAGGTAATATAGTTCGAAATATTTAATAATCTATGGGTCCTCCTTTATTTTGAATAACCTTTTCAAGCCTTTTTGGCATTGACTTTATCAGGTTCAGGCAAATCTCATCTCCAAGCATTGCCCAGCTTGCTTTGACCAAACAAAAAAATGCTTACCAACGTTAAATCCTATGCAAGGATGTCCCTCGTGGTAACTCGCGCGATCTTCAAACGAATATATATATATATATATATGTACACACACACACACACATATATATATATATGTATATATATATATATATATATATATATATATATATATATATATACATGAAGAAATATACTCTTAAGGTGTGCTATATTTATGGTATAAAGTGCTCAATATCAGAGATAGATCGTGTGTAAATATAAATAAAAAAGTGAACATTGAAGTCAACACAGCATGAAACAACCTGTCGCCTCTTAGTGTTGACTTCAATGTTCCCTCTTATATATATATATATATATATATATATATATATATATATATATATATATATATATATATATATAAGCTGTCTGCGTGCAATCTGTGGAGTTAACTTTCAAGATAGGACATCTAACGTAGCAGGATGCAG
>OZ038518.1:68260321-68265321 GCA_964036315.1 Acanthosepion esculentum | reverse complement strand
AAAAAAACTGTCGTTGAAAATACAGAGTATTTATAATATGATTTTCGCAGAATTACCAGAATATCTAATAAAGCGTTTTTATTTGATTGCAAGTTTATTCCTACAAAGATGATTTTAAAAAAAACTGATTTTTCTGAATTTAGATTTATCTCAATATTTCAGACACTTTCTTCGACATTGTTTCTCTCTGAATGTTTGAGACGAAATGTTACTATTATATATTGATACCTTGAATAGATTTGCCAGAATTTCAAGCCTCAAACTTGGACTGTTTACAGTTTTAATTGTGGGTTTAATTACCAGAAAATAGAAATGCTTTCACAACTTAACACGCCTTAACTTCCAGGGTCGTTACAAAATGATACCTGTTTTTATTGGCAATATTTAAATTATTTGTTTGTTGATGTGAGATTTTATTATATATATCAAATGTTGTTCACAATATTGTAAATAAATATAATAGTATATTTATTTGATATTCATTTTAAAATTCATATATATAAGATTGTCATAAGTCGAAACATCGTAAGTGAAACAAAATATTGAATGAAAACATGATTTTTAATGATGGGAAGACAAAATTTAAAAAAAATGGAAAATATTGAACGGAGCTCAGAGAACAATTAACAAGAAATTTTGATAACATTGACAAGATGAGAACGAGAAAGAAAACTGTCTTTAAGAATGTAATAAAAGGAGATTTGAGGAAAATTAAAAGTAACAAGAAAATTTCATTTACGAGGAAGAGAATATTTCCAGAAGCTTGTGTTGCGAATGCAAATAAAGAAAAATGCAGAATTAAAAAAACAATTGGATAAATATTTGAAGGCGTCCAAACTGTCAGCTTTAAGTAAATATCACAAGAAATATTTAAGCTGGGAGATAATTACATGATAAAATGATTTCTCTGTTATAGTGATGAATTTAAAGGTAGGCTGGGTAGACCTAATATGTATAAAATCGAGGAAAACAGTCTAATACAATGTAGAAGACAATGGGAGTGAGCAAGTAATGTTTTGGGGTAGTATTGTCGGCACTAAAATTATATATCTCTTAAAAGATTATGGTAATGTCAAGATAAACGCAGAGAATTATTGTAAGTCTTTGGACAAGAGGTTTAAATGTCAGGAAACGCAAACAAGAAGTTTAAAGCCAAAGAGTATATCCTTAGAGAATAATTCACTTTCACATTCTGTAAACTTTACTATTGCCTAACTGACCAAACATTTTTCAAAGGAATTAAATTAAAAGTATGGCTTCCATCGACTTTAGATCTAGTAGAAAATACGTAGTCTATCATTATGTATAGGCTTGCAATACAAATCCTTGATTTAGCTTTCAGGAACACTGCATGTGTGAGAGATTCGTATAGATGAAATTGGAAAGCAATATTCAAGCAAAGATACTGATAAGCAATATAACTGTTGCATTTATTTTTTTTTAATATCCAGTTCATCCCAAGCAAGTCAGAAAGAAGCCACTAATGTACAAGGGTATGGAAGAATTAGAAAACAGAAAAAATTACTAAAGACCGACTCTAAAAGAAGAGAAATCAGGAGAACTAGATATCGATTGACATTGCATTTAAATCTTTGAAGAATAAAGTTGACTGGAAAACATGGAGCCGGCAGAGAGTTCCACAAGTGAGAAGTGCGATAATAAAACTGTTAGCATAGAACTTATGTCAATATCTATCCAACTCAACTGTAAATTGGTGAGATCTCGTCGTTAGTCTAGCATTGCAGTTAAATTCATGAAGTTTAAATATCACAGCGAAGAGCTTATCCGAACAATTGCCATGAAAATATTTGTAGAAAAGGCTCTGGGAAGCAACTCTAAGCAAGTGAGAAAATGAGTGAAGCCGAGACGTCAGACGAGGAAGAATAATATTTCTGCTCCTTCTTTAGAGGTTATCAAGAGATCTCTAGATATATGAAGGCAACACTAGATCATACGTAGCTGCAATATTCTAAGCATGGATAAATGGTAGACTTATAGATATGTAAAATAGTTTCTGGAGAGAAAGATTGTCTAACACGTCGCAGTGAACCAAGTTTCTTAGCAGTTGGCCTAGCAATGGATTCAATATAGTCTTTCCACTTCATGTCAGCTGAGAACGTTAGCTCGAGAAGGCGGCACGAATTTCTCTCCTGGAGGTTAGCACCAGCCATGCTGATAGAAGTCAGAAAGGGTTCTCTCAGATGATTAATAGAGAACTTTGTAGGCATTAAAATTGAAAAGCCATCCTTTGGCTCATTAACAATAGACGGACGGCCATTGTTGATTTAAGCCGCCAATTTGACATTATTGGACTGATTCGACTTACTATCGAGACAGGAGTAAATGGCTGTCTCATCAATATAGAGACAAAGTTGAGAGCTGATGCCATCCAAAAGGTTGTTAATGAAAATTAAAACAATGTAGGACACTTGCA
The DNA here is from genome assembly GCA_964036315.1 of Acanthosepion esculentum. NCBI lineage: Eukaryota > Metazoa > Mollusca > Cephalopoda > Sepiida > Sepiidae > Acanthosepion > Acanthosepion esculentum. Next base: position 68,262,887 of record OZ038518.1, on the reverse strand, counting down.
TTAGTACAACAGGATCTAGAAGAGACTGGATCAGTTCAAAAATTTGTCCGGAGATTTGTGAAAAAGACCTGTATGCCAAACACTGTCGAAAGATTTCGGGATGTTAAAATCGAGAAAGCGGAAAAGGTAATATAATCAGTGGTTGAAAGACTCTAATAAAATTACAAAATGTTAAGAAACTCATACTGACATGCAAAATAATAATAATTATTATATATCTGAAATATTACGCGTGGCGAAGACAACTATAGTTGCCTCCCTTTAGAACTACTCGACTATACATTATTTACATTATTCTGAGTATTGTCCTCATCTTTGTCGCCATATTTATTACAACGTTTCGGCCTTTCAGTATCTGTCTATATTTCTGAGATGAGGTATTATGTACACTATTTACATTATTCGGACTATTGTCCTCATCTTTGTCACCATATTTATTACAACGTTTCGGCCTTTCAGTATCTGTCTATATTTCTGAGATGAGGTATTATGTACACTATTTACATTATTCGGACTATTGTCCTCATCTTTGTCACCATATTTATTACAACGTTTCGGCCTTTCAGTATCTGTCTATATTTCTGAGATGAGGTATTATGTACACTATTTACATTATTCGGACTTTTGTCCTCATCTTTTTCGCTATATGCAGATACTGAAAGGCCGAAACGTTGTAATAAATATGGTGACAAAAATGAAGACAATAGTCGGAATAATGTAAATAGTGTACATAATACCTCATCTCAGAAATATAGACAGATACTGAAGGGCCGAATGTTGTAATAAATATGACAACAAAGATGAGGACAATAGTCCGAATAATGTAAATAGTGTACGTAATACCTCATCTCAGAAATATAGACAGATACTGAAGGGCCGAAACGTTGTAATAAATATGGTGACAAAGATGAGGACAATAGTCCGAATAATGTAAATAGTGTACATAATACCTCATCTCAGAAATATAGACAGATACTGAAAGGCCGAAACGTTGTATTAAATATGGTGATAAAGATGAGGACAATAGTCCGAATAATGTAAATAGTGTACATAATACCTCATCTCCGAAATATAGACAGATACTGAAAGGCCGAAACTTTGTAATAAATATGGCGACAAAGATGAGGACAATAGTCCGAATAATGTAAATAGTGTACATAATACCTCATCTCATAAATATAGACCGATACTGAAAGGCCGAAACGTTGTAATAAATATGGCAACAAAGATGAGGACAATAGTCCAAATAATGTAAATAGTGTACATAATACCTCATCTCATAAATATAGACAGATACTGAAGGGTTGAAACGTTGTAATAAATATGGCGACAAAGATGAGGACAATAGTCCGAATAATGTAAATAGGGTATATAATACCTCATCTCAGAAATATAGACAGATACTGAAGGACGAAACGTTGTAATAAATATGGCGGCAAAGATGAGGACAATAGTTCGAATAATGTAAATAGTGCACATAATACCTCATCTCAGAAATATAGACAGATTAAATTTTAACGTAAAAACATTTAAAATTCAGAACCCACACATTATGCATATAGAAAGATACACTGATATTTCAACTTCCAGAATATGTGTATATATAATAAATTTCAGTCACGTGCGAAACGAAATCATGTATTCAAACGCCACCTATTGAAAACCGCTATGAATTTTTGTTCTAATCCGATATTATTCTGAAATCATGTTTTTTTCTCTTATTTTCATTTGAATTTATTGTTTAATATCCTCATAGTCTTGTGTTTATGCCTCGTCAGATTTAGAATTAGAAGGGATTGACCTGTTTTTCAATGATTTGCTGAAATACAAATACAAAAATAAAGTTAACTGACTTCGAAAAATGTATCCAGATGAAGAATATTCTGGTTTAAATCTATTGACTGAAATTGAATTTCAAACATTCGCATCTAACGTAAGAAGATAAGAAATTTTAAGTATGGGAAATTTGCATAAAAGACAATCTTTACTGCTTCAAAGTTACATTCGGTTTTGATGTTAGGAAGCATAAATTCTAAAAGACAGTGTATTTTATTTTTATCTCAGGCTAAAAGAATTTTATCATTTATTCTTCTTCGCCTACTCGAACGATCTAGAAATTGTAGAAAAGTTTTTGTTTATTCATAATGTAAAATATTTTATACATTATTTAAAATAAATGACAATAGTGCAAGCTTTATATATCTAACATCGAAACGGCGCAGCCACTCGTATCCAAGGATGCCATTCTACTAGAATGGCTAGCTAATCCCCATTGCAGACGCCTGCACCTGCACATTTATATTTGTTTAACACCCAGAGCCCACCTGACCAACTATGCTGAGCCGACCTTAGAAACAGCTTCTGGGAGAGTGCGTGTTAACTAGCGTGATCAACAGTCGTAACGAAGCCAGCACGTTCAAACCCTCGGTCACGATGACTTGTGACTTCGTGTTAGGACAACCATCCACGGCTCTCAAGGAGATCCCGTCTATCCAATTTCACTCACATGGCTTGGGACAAACCGTGGTATGGTTTTCAGGCAACGGTGCCGAATACTGGGATCGCC
>OZ038518.1:68250321-68255321 GCA_964036315.1 Acanthosepion esculentum | reverse complement strand
ACGGGTAGGAGTATAATCTGATGTAAAGTTAAGTTCAACAGAAAATTTTTTTAAACATTTCGAAAATTCAGGAAGCTTCTTAAAGGAACCTGTAGGTAAAATTAAAATTGTGGAACATCTATATAAGATATTAATAATACTAACTGGACGGCAATACATAGCAATACTACATCTTAATATACAAAATAAAATTTTAGTTTTTCATGTAAGCATAAGAAGCGAGGTTCATTTAAAGATTTACAAGTTCTAACTTTCTTTAATTTTTTCCCTTTTTATCTTTGTGGTTTTGTTAACTTCTTCTAAGTTCCAAAAATATTTAGAAAAAGACGTCATATTTTTGTAAGCGTTATGTTGATACATCCTATTTTTAAAAGAATCGTTGGTACTCCCAATATAACATTTTTAACTATTAGATTTTCTGTAGTAGAATTAGTGCTAAGGTAAACAAGAGAGTTATTTTGACATCGGTATTATCGACGTTTCTTGCTTTATTACTAGTATTACTAGTATTACTCAGATACTTGTATTGGTTTAAAATTTTATGTTTTTTCAAGATTATCGGTACAGTTATAGCTTAGTTTTAGTGTATTTTTTGCTAAAAATTTTACTGATTGGATTATTTCTGTGGAAGTGTTTATCAATAAAATGAAGGAAATTCTGCCCTAACTTAGTACTACCCATTTGGTTATTTGGGGGGGGGGTACCGAATGATTTTCCTGTTTCTATTCTTGTTCCTACGATCGCTGATGTTATGTTTTATATATATATATATATATATATATATATATATATATATATATATATATATATATATATATTTGATGTCACTGCCACTATTTTTAAGGTAGGGTTGTAAACTTTACTATGCTTGTAAAAGACATCTTCACTGGAAGAGGTATTGCTAATCCTATATTCTATAGAAGAGGGTATGTCTTTGATTACGGATGGAGGGTGGTTAGAATTCGGGTGGATGTATATTGGGTTAGCGTTTGTTTTCCTGTAGGATTGGAATACATTATTAACTAGGTCTTATGTAACATCAAGGAAATCTACTTTTTTTTAAAAGTTAGTCTTGATCTTAACTTTAAGGTTAAGATTTTTAAATTCTCTATGTATTAATTTGCTGATTTTGTCAGCTTTGATTTTTGTGGAATTTTTCATTGTTATGGGACCTACCTTTATGGACTAAATGGACTCGTTCTATTACTATATATACGGGGAGATTATGCCTCTCAGGAGAGGTGTCTACAGTTGACAGCCTTGCTGCGACTTGTTCCAGCAAGTAGGTCGAACTCTCTGCCTCTGAGCAGAGAGGAACCCGGACGAGGCTCCGCCGAAGAGCAGAGTCGCGTTCGGAGAGGGTGACAAACCCGGTTCTGTTTTTACAGTTTCTACGGGCATTTTTTGGCCGAGCCTACGGGCTCGGGATTACCCACGTTAAACTCGGCCTTGTGCCACATCTTTCCCTCGTGGGGGGGGGGGGCAGTAAATATCGTTGTCTACAGTTGACGAGTTGACTACTGTACATTGCCGTCAGTCGGACGTGCAACACTTTCGTATTCTTTTCTTTTGTTTAATAATATTTTTTCACTAAGTTCGAATTTTCTTTCGGAGCTATTCTGGGTCCATAGCACTAACATAAGGCCATCATCTTTATTTTATTTTTTTTTTTTTTAAGCGTATCACCCCAAGCAAGGGTGTTACAGAAGGGTTGGAGGAAGAGCAGATAGGAGTGGTAAAGGAAGGGATGTGGAGAAAGAGAAGGACGGAGAGTCGATCAAGGCAAGGGGGTTACAGAAGATTTAGAGCGAGAGCAGATAGGAATGAAAGATGAAAGGAAGTGGAGAAGGGAAGTGGATAGATCAAGGCAACTGGAGATGACGATTGACGCTACACTTAAACCGTTGGAGATTGTATTTGTCAGGGAAACAGTAATAGGGAAGGGAGTTCCATAGGCGAGATGTGCGAGACATGAAGCTATTGGAGTAGAAGAGACGTCTACATCTAACAGTTTCAACGGTGAAGGGGTGGGAACGATATGCCAGCCTCGTAGGACGTTTAAATTCATGAGGCCTAGGAACAAGCGAAAGCAACTCCTCGGAGCAATTACCGTGGAAGTACTTATAGAAAAGGCAGAGCGATGCAACATCGCGTCTGTGGGAGAGCGACTGCAGACGAGATGACAGATCAGAACCAATCACATTGCATATCCGTCTCTGGATCTTATCAAGAACCCTGAGGCAACACGCAGGGGCCCCAGACCATAAATGGCAGCAATACTCCATGCAAGGGCGAATGGTAGATTTATAGACTTGGAGGATCGATTCCGGGGAGAAGAACTTCCTGGCTCGGCACAGGGAACCAACTTTTCTTGCGGTGGATGATGCAACTGATTCGATGTATTTGTTCCATCTCAGATCAGCGGACAGCGTGAGACCGAGCAGCCGCAGAGAGGAGCTCTCGAGAAGTTGGTCCTCAGACATTTTAATGGGATGCAGGGATGGGTCCTTGTGGTGGTTAATGGAGAGCAGTTTTGTTTTAGAGGCGTTAAAGTTGACCATCCATTTCTCTCCCCAGTCCACAACCGATTGGAGGTCCTTTTCTATTTGAGCTGCCAGGTTAATTTTGTCCGCCTCACTAGATTTGTGTTTGAGGCAGGAGTAAATAGTAGTGTCGTCAGCGTAGATACCGACTTGGGAGTCTATGGCGTCAGGAAGGTCGTTTATAAATATGAGGAACAGAGTAGGGCCAAGGATGGAGCCTTGAGGAACACCAGCGGTAGTGGGATAGGAGTTGGAGAAGAATCCACTGAGAACAACCTTCAAATCCCGGTTTGACAGAAACGATTGAATTAGGTCAAACAATCGGCCTGTGATACCATAACCCTGGAGCTTGCGAAGGAGGCCGGCATGCCAAACCCTATCAAATGCTTTGGAGATGTCAAGGGCCACTGCACGGGCTTCGCCGTTATTATGGATAGCTTGGTAGACAAATTCAGTGATGGCCGTAAGCACATCGGCAGTAGATCGGGCAAAGCGGAAACCATACTGCTTGTCTGAGAGCAGATCGTGGGATATCAGGTGAGTAATCACTTCGGCGTTGATAATGGCCTCGAAGACTTTGCCGAAGAGGGGAAGGAGACTGATAGGACGGTAATTAGAATGGTTGGAGGGGTCGCCAGAGTTCTTAAAGACAGGAACAATGGTAGAGGACTTCCAGCAGTCAGGAAAACAGGACTCCTTGAGGCAGCGGTTGTACAATTTAGAGAGGGCAGGTGCCAGTTCAGGTGCGCATTTCTTCAGGACAATGGCTGGTATTCCGTCGCCACCGGTAGCCTTGTGGAGATCGAAGTTAGAAATAATGCCCAGTACCGACGACGGGGTTATGTGCAAGCCGTCCAGGAGGGCCTCAGTTCTGGGAGGGAAGTCGGGCAAGGGTACCCCAGAAGAGTCAAGCGTAGAATTGGAAGAAAACATCCGAGCGAAGCATTCGGCCTTGTCGGCAGAGGTGGTCAGGACCTCAAACTGATTGAACAGGGGAAGAATGGAGGGTTTGTTACTATTCAGAACGCTCTTGCAGAGGCGCCAATAGTCCTTGGAGCCATATTTGCGGGATGCAATACGTTCTTTCATCCGAGCTGCAAATAGTGACTTGGCATCGTCGAGGGTACGCTTACACTCATTGCGTGCAGAGGTAAATAAACGTCTGTTGGAGTAGGACATATCACTACGAAAACGGTGGAAGAAGTGGTTCCTATGGGCAATGGCGGCTGAGCAAGCAGCTGTGAACCAGGGGGAGGAGCGAGGTTTGACCTTGAATTTCCTGGAGGGGATGAAAGCTTCGATACCGGCTTTAATCCAGGAAGAGAACTCAGAAGCACAATCATGAGTGGGGAGCTTAAATACAGCATCCCAGGGGACATCGCGGAGGAAGTCCCGAAACGAGTCCCAGTCAGCCCGTTGGTAGCAGAATGAGGTTCTGGTGGTAGGATGCTCTTTGCAGTGGGTGGGACTGAAGGAGATACTAACAGACACGACAGCATGATCGGAGTTACAGATAGGACAGAGCTGCGTGGCACTACAAGACTCAGGGATGGAGGTAAAACACAGGTCGAGGAGTGAGGCCTTACAGTCACGATTGTAGGAAAACGCGTGGGGAAATCGATTATCTGGGTGAGGGATTGAGAGATTGAAAAGTTGAGAGTATGTATGCCAGCGAGGTCAGTGGTAGCGTTCTTTAGCCACTGGTTGTGATGGGCGTTAAAATCACAAAACACAAATATGTGAGCGTACGGATGGACAAAGAGGGCCCTATCTATGCTGTCAGAAATGACATCGAGTATCCCACAGTCCTGAGAGGATGGAGAGCGGTAGAGGAAGAAAAGATAGCTTACAGCATTGAGAAGAGATAGCCGGAGACACAAGTAGGAATGATCCGGCGATTCGAGAGAGGTCTCTCTAGCCAGAGGGAGATGGTCCTTGACGTAGACACCCAGGCCGTGCATGTGGGTTAGAGAGTCTTTTCTGAGGAGAGGGAGGTATTCAGGGATCGAGAGATCAGAGGAAGGGATAGAGGAGTCAAGATTGGTCTCACACAGGGCGAGTATATCCGGGCACTTAGCAATGAGGAAAGACTCAACGCTGCAGAAGTTGGTTCTAATGCCACGGATGTTGGAGAAGGAGATATTTAGTGGTTTGGGTGATTTTTGGAAGGCTGGTTTAGGTTTGTATTTCTGGTTTTTGTTATTCATGTTGGTAATTGGTTTTGGAAAAAGAGAAGGCCTGAGTTAAAGGAAGCCGACGGTTGACACCCATGACGCGGACAGAGAGGGGGTTTGGCACAGCCTGGTTCATAATGTGGCCTCAGGGTTGCCCACCGGAGATGACTGCAGGGACACCTATCCATGCGCGACATGGCACTACAGACACCCCGATATTATGCAACTGTTGATCAGAGCGGCCGCTCAAGACGCTACGCAAGAGTTAGGGCTCCTAACTACC
>OZ038518.1:68192821-68245321 GCA_964036315.1 Acanthosepion esculentum | reverse complement strand
GTGAAGGGGTGGGAACGGGATGCCAGCCTCGTAGGACGCTTAAATTCATGAGGCCTGGGAACCAGCGAAAGCAGCTCATCGGAGCAATTACCGTGAAAGTATTTGTAAAAAAGACAGAGCGAGGCAACGGCGCGTCTGTGAGAGAGCGACTGCAGACGAGATGACAGATCACGGCCAATTACATTGCATATCCGTCTCTGGATCTTATCATATATTAAGAATGAATAAATACGTAAGAGTTTAGAAGAAATCCATTACAAATTATTTTACAACAAAATTTAGATAATTTGAATTTTATTTTTTATGTACTATTCAAGATAGAGATGAGGTTTATTAAAAACTCACTGCAAAACATAATTATATGTACATTAACACAACAAATTCTAAGAATATGAATTAAATACTTGAAATTACTATAGAACTGTATTGAAACTTTTTTTTCTGATAGAAATTCCTATTAGAATTAAGATAATCCCAAATAAACGCGTACCAACCGTGAAACTTCTGTCTCTTACACGAAAGGATGATGTAAGACCTGAATTAATATTAAGCTATAATGTTTGAGAAATACTTTAGCAAAAGAACTTGTTAGTGATAGGCAATAATTAGCTAATCAATCAATATAACTAATACTAAGAATTCATTTTTATTTCTTATTGATCAGAAAGAAGAAAAAAATCTAATTGTATAAAACGATTTTTACAAAAATACTGATCAACTACTTCATATTTCAATCGAAACAGTAAAAAAATTAGCAAAAGTTGCGTCCAAATGACTAATGAAAATTATAGAATGTTAAGGAATCCATTTTGACGTGTAAAATAATAAGAAACTAATTGTTGGAAGGAAACATAAAGGGAGATAACTCCAAAGTATTGTAAGAGTTATCCCACTTGCTTTGGACATCGTAACGTCAGACGTCACGTGGGGCAATACAGAGAGATCCAAGAGTGCGGACTACACCGGGACACGTGTGGCAAACGGCTCTCCATATTTCACTAATTCTTTTGTAGAGTAGTATTAACTCAGTTTATCTAGAAATTAATAAAATGCTGTAAACCTAAAAACGTTCTTGGTAATTATTTCCAATCAACAAAAGCATTGCTCGGTCCTCAGAACTCACGCAAACATAACACTAATCAATTTAAGTACAAAGAATATTGTTTGAATAAAATACCTGATCATTTGGCTTATCTTTTAGATTTACTCATAAATATAAACTTGTATTGAATTTAGATTATTTACATAATAAAAACAGCCCCCACCCCCAAAAAATATTACTATCAATATTTTTATAAAAATAAATATTATCAGATGAAACTCATAGAATATATTTCTCATCATGATATAAGTATATCCTGAAAATTGCATCAATTTTCGTTGATTAATACCAATTTTATTGTGAAATTACTTACATGCATAATAAAATCAGACATGGAGCCATTACCTTCGGTGCACGAAAGTGACAATTCTTCAAAAGAGTATGAAGGAACGCAAATTACTATTTGAACATAAGCGCTTAAAGACAGAATTTGTTGTTTTAATTAGAGAATTATGTCATTTTTTTTATCGACCATTCATTCGAGCAAACTCTGGCATTCAAATTGCATATCGTAAATTGAAGATCAAGTAATTATTTTCCGTAGTCATGAAGCATTGTCAGCCTTACTGACACAATAAGTCGTGTATACGTATAATGTAAAGATTTTGATGTTCAAATGATTTTTTTTCTTTTTAATTTAATTTATTTTCTATGTTAATGTATATCATTTTCTTTTTTCTAGGAAAACAAAGCAATGAGCGATCCGACCAACAGCCTAAACATTTGAAGACTTAAATTAAACATTGAAGTTTTAAAATATCTTGAGACTTGCGTTCAGTAAACAAGAAAGACAGCAAAACTGGTGAAGGTCAATAAAAGGAAGAAAAATGTCGAAAAAGAAAGAAAATTCAATTGATCACTCAACAAAGAATTAATGAATTTCTTGGAACTCAGCGCTCCCGATTGGCAAAGTATATTTTGAGCAAGATTTACAAGTTAACACACATCACTTCGCAATAAAAAAAAATACATTTATTTCAATGAATATTTAAAATACCAAATGTTGACATTCAAAACTGAAACCATTGGAAAACTGTCAGAATATTAATTCGATAAAAAATTCTTGACTTTCATTTTTTACATAGGAATCGATGTATTATGGAACTCACTTTGAAATTTTAAGTTGATTTTTTTTTAACATGTGACAAGTTTGTAAAATTCTACTTCTGACACAAATAATAGGCATCTTTATGTTGGAAATGATATAACAAAAATACCTCAATAACATTTATTAGAATTTGGATTCATTAATATATTCTTAGGGGTGACAGATATAAATATCTTGAGTAGGACAGGATCATTATATAGATGTCGAAGTGGCATAAAATTTGGAATCATTATCTGACTCTTATATGCACCTCAATATATCTGAATAATATGTATGAAGCTGAGAAGTGAATATTAAAAAAAAAAAAGATACTGAAAGAGAAGAAGGACTGTTGAAGACCATTTTAGAAGTTGTGCCATTTGAAATAGGATGGAGTGTCGCTATCGGGATCGAGTCCTCCACGTGCGGATCTTCAAAATGATCACGTGTTCAATGTGCTACTATTGGATGTTCCCCCAAGGCAACGTCTTCAACGCCCGCACACCAGCCAGGCCGTCGAAGGATCCAGGAAATTACAGCACTGAGAAACTTCCGATTTTTTCTCCGACGCCAACTCCGATACCGACGCCTTCGCCGAATCCTATCCCCGCGCCGGATATTGAGAACAACACAGTCATGCAGTTACTCTGTAGCATGCTGGGTGACGAAGTGAAATGTCAACGGTGGCGGGATTGCTGCTCGGCAGCTCTCGCCTGTTGTCACCAGCAGCAAACCGATGACAATGTCCTAGCACAGAACTTGAACGCCCCATTTTGCCCCCGAACGTGGGACGGATACACTTGTTGGAAGGACACACCTGCCAACAGCCGTGTATCCAATAAGTGTCCGGATTATGTACACGAGTACGTCACTCCCGGAAGTAAGTATACTTGATTACATTTTTCTTAATCTATCAATTGACAAAAATAACAAATTATAAGAAATGTGTTTTAAGTGAATTTGATAAAAATATTAATTTATTTATAATCATATTTTAGTAATTTGTCACAATACCTAGAAAAAAAAATTTTCTACTTGCGTTTTTTTTTAAACATTTGTTATAAAAATACTTCACTTTTGATCGATTTTGTATAGTATGTTTAAGAGATGCACACATTTAATATTGTGTGATTATATTAAGTCGTGATTTCTATATTGAAATTATTCATTATTTACATTATTCGGACTATTCTCCTCATCTTTGTCGCCATATTTATTACAACGTTTCGGCCGTTGTACGCTCCGGCCTTCTTCAGGTAGTTGGAATGTCGAACTGAACCCTTTATTTCGCTCACTGGGGTAGACTGTTCTAGTTCCACGTGCCATGTCTAATGAATGTCACTTATCAGTTATCTCCTGCTTAATTCCCTCTCCAGCTTCTCCACCGCCTTAACCAGGAATTGAACTCACACTCTTTGGGTCATGTAATTGGATCTAACCAACGCCTTTATCCACTGTGCCATGGAGATAACTCATAACTGACATCTATTAGACATGGCACGTGGAACTAGAACAGTCTACCTCAGTGAGCGAAATAAAGGGTTCAGTTCGACATTCCAACTACCTGTAAAGGTCGGAACGTACAACGGTCGAAACGTTGTAATAAATACGGCGACAAAGATGAGGACAATAGTCCGAATAACGTAAATAGTGTACATAATACCTCATCTTAGAAATATATACAGATACTGAAAGGCCGAAACGTTGTAATAAATATGGCAACAAAGATGAGGACAATAGTCCGAATAATGTAAATAGTGTACATAATACCTCATCTCAGAAATATAGACAGATACTGAAGGGCCGAAACGTTGTAATAAATATGGCAACAAAGATGAGGACAATAGTACGAATAATGTAAATAGTGTACATAATACCTCATCTCAGAAATATAGACAGATACTGAAGGGCCGAAACGTTGTTATAAATATGGCAACAAAGATGAGGACAATAGTCCGAATAATGTAAATAGTGTACATAATACCTCATCTCAGAAATGTAGACAGATACTGAAAGGCCGAAACTTTGTAATAAATATGGCAACAAAGATGAGGACAATAGTCCGAATGATGTAAATAGTGTACATAATACCTCATCTCAGAAATATAGACAGATACTGAAAGGCCGAAACTTTGTAATAAATATGGCAACAAAGATGAGGACAATATTCGGAATAATGTAAATAGTGTACATAATACCTCATCTCAGAAATATAGACAGATACTGAAATTATTCAGTATTTTGTGGTCGGATAATGTTTAAATATTTCTAAAGCACCTTTGATAGAACTTATAGGTATGCCAAGTTTCTGTTTATAGAAACTCTTATTACATGTGAGAAAACATGAGTTAGTATAAAGTCGACCAATTTTTATGACATTGTTGGTCGGTAGGAGGGATTTATTTTTGATTTTGTGAGGAAATTTAAACTGGTATCATTGTATATCGGGATTATATATCTTAAGTTGCCTTTACTTTATTCTCCATAATTAAGTATTTTTTGTTACTTTTTTGAAGATATCACCAGAATTTATAATATGCGGATGGTTGATAGCTCCTAAACGTGGCATTAATATTTTACCTGCCCTTCTTCCCCCATCACTAAAATCTTAACCTCTTCACGCCTAGTGTCAACAGTTATCTAGCCGACATATCTTTCTAATATACACTTCTTACTTTACCTTCTGACTCCCTCATTCAGTAACCCTCTACAATGAGTGGCTCTTGGTCCTTGTGACTGAACAATAGTATAAAATAGTTTTTATAAATAACAGTTGGGTCTATCTATGAGTTCTGTCAGTGATGCTTTAGCCTGTGTCTGCATAGAATTATTAGAATCGAACCCATTTCCAAAACAGCCTACACCAAAATAATGAATACTTCGGCAATAGAGAAGACGCTTATTAATATAGTGATTTACTAAGCGTAGCTTAAATGCAGCACAATGGTGAACATACGGGCGAGGATCGAAATTAGTTTTTAGTCAAAATTGATTTAGTGAGACAAGCTTGCTATGATTACACCATATCGAAGTGCCCATGCCTTACTAATATAGCCACACAATATTGAATTACTGGATCTCCGAAACAAAATCAGTGCAAAATGGAACTTATAACTGAATTAACATAAGAAAAAATACACTGCTGTCTAAAGATCGCACTGAAGCGTGAAATCATATTTCATAATCAGTTACCATGCAGTAAAGAACCTTATGAACTCTCTACCTCGTTTTTATAATATATACAGTGTTGTTCGATAAAAGTGACTCATCTGATTTTTTTTTTACTAAATGTTCTCATCTCCGATGAAACGAAAGTTGAGCTAAATTCAAAGGATAAGCGATCTAAAATCCGAAGAAGAAGCTTTGAAAGCTCTTTGAATTTAGCAGTAAGTACTGTGTAAGCATCCGTTCAGTATAATGTTCTGGGGATGTTTTTCTTGTCATCGAACTGATTTCTTAAAACCTATTGAAAAGACCATCACAAGCGAGCAGTACAAGATAATTTTACATTCTTGTTTGCTCCCTTCTGCTGAAAGGGTGCAAATCGACCCCACCAAGCTCATTTTTATGCAGGATAATGCTCCCTGTCACAAATCAAAATTGATGAAGAAATACTTTGATGAGAAGCAGGTGAGTGTTATGACATGGCCGCCTCAATCTCCTGACCTCAACCCCATAGAAAACTTATGGGGCATTATAAAGTACAGGCTCTCGAGAAAGCAGTTGAGCAAGAAAGAGGATTTGATTGTGAATTTCATATCCAAATGGAATTCAATGCTTCGAGATAAGATTTGCCAGAACCTAATCAAGCCAATGCCAAAAAGGGTTGAAAAGGTTATTCAAAGTAAAGGAGGACCCATAGATTATTAAATATTTCGAATTATATTACGTATTATATATAAATTATACCTCTATTAGTCTTTATTTAAAGCTGTTCGGTTATGTTTCTATTGATTACTAGTTGCAGGAAATAAGTGAGTCACTTTTTTGGCATAGAGTTTTTTCCCTAAATCTCATTTATATTCAAAATTATAATTATCAATAGAATACCTTAGGGTGAGTAAACTTTTTTACTAGGTGGTCGGGAAGGGGCCTTTATATTAGTAAGATTGAAAATCAGTCTGACCCCAAAAACAATAGGCGAAAAAATTTTTAAGTAAAAAAATCAGGTGAGTCATTTTTATCGAAAAGCACTGTATATATGAATCTAATCTAATATCACACACACACACACACACACACACACACACACACACACACACACACACACACACACACACACACACACACACACATATATATATATATATATATATCGGGGTGTTAGTGATTTTATGTTAGTTTATTTTGTTTTGCGATATATCAACCACTATGTGTTATTTAATGTGGAAATAAATACATATTGTTGGTAATTCTGGTATATATAGGTATTGTTGGTATTTTTACTATATAAATGTATTTTGACATTTTCATTATTGTTTGTGAGTTCACTATTTGCTCATAGCTGTAACCCTTACAGGTGCTACCACCTCGCATCAGGGTGAACGTTGGAACAACAGCAATTAAGAGGTGATTCCACGCGCCTCAAAACCTCCAATATTCCGACCAGTGACTTTGCTGCAGAATGTATATATATATATATATATATATATATATATATATATATATATATATATATATATATATATGATAGTTATATATATATATATATATGATAGTTATATATATATATGATAGTTATATATATATATATATATATATATATATATATATATATATATATATATGATAGTTATATATATATATATGATAGTTATATATATATATATATATATATATATATATATATATATATATATATATATACCGAGTGTAACAACAAAATTGTCCAAATCATGTGACAGCAAATTTATCCAGTTGTTAGATTGAATCCTTGTATCTTAGAAATGATTAAATATATATTACTGGAATTTTCTATTGGAATCTACTTTGAGCAATAAAAATGTGTAAATATTCTCCAAGTTTAAGAGAAGAATCGTGATGAAATCGATCATAAACGTAAATGGCATTGTCATTATCACAACTAAGGATCGGTAGCTCATGGGGATTGAAATAAATTTCAAATATATATATATATATATATATATATATATATATATATATATATTATTTCAGGATCATTTTCTAAGTTATTCAAGATTTCAGGATCATTTTTAAAGTTATTCAAGATTATCTTCGCCCTCTCTAACCTTCTAACTTTCTTTCCTAGTTTAACAAGTTGTCTGACAAGATTCACATACAATTTGATTTTGAAGTTTTTTCACTGCTCTTTGGACTGTCATAGCTGAAACTCCTCTGTCACGTGCCAAACGTCTTATGCATTGAGTTGGATCTTTTATAATTGATCTATTTAGCTCTAAGTTGAAATGATGATCGCTCTTGCTGTTGTGACCTCCTGATCCAGTTTTCTTTTCTACTGTTTCCCTCTTTTTTCAACTTATTCATCATTCTCTTAATGGTTCTTGAATGGATTTGAAGATAGAAGCCAGAGTATGAATTACGGTAGGCCTAAATCATGGGAAGACAGTGGGGCTCACAAAAAAAGGATTTTAATCTGTTCTCTTGCTGAATAACTCAACGGGTCTTTCAGTGATTCTTACGACAAACGTCTTATCTAAAAATCTAGAAAAAAGAAACTCAATTTGTTTAGTGTTTTTTAATTTTGTGAATATATGATGTACATATATTCATTAATTCTGATTTCTTGCTCATGTTCTGTGATTACAAATGAGACCTCTGAGAAAAGTAGTTTTTGAGATTCTAGAGCATTTTGGATTTCTATTTACACAGTAAATAAAATGACAAACTGAAATCTGCCTTGTGTACGTCAGGTTACCTAAACCGATTCTTTATTTTGACCCTAACATGTAGAAATTGAGCTGAAAATTTTCTAGTCATAAGTCAAAATTGTAAATTCTTAATTCATCGCGAATTTCTTATTATAAATATTGTTATTGTTTAACTTTGTAGTTGGAGCAATGGCTAGGAAGATGTTATATAAAAATACTCAGAAATATCGAACTGTTTTTTATCTTTGTTTATGGCTGCAATAAAAATCCAGTAAAAATTGTTGATTTCCAAAAATGTAGATAGCTGAAATGTTCTGTGAAAGAAATCAACCGCGATCCGATAATAAAAGCAAAATAAAACAAATCCTAGAAGTGATTAAGCAACGAAAATAGAAGTGAAGAAGACATAAAAAATAGAACAGGGCAAAATATTGATGATTGGTTAGCAGACACATCAAGGGATGACGAGATGGAAGATGGTCAGATAAAATAGAGGCATTTTCGGATAAAAGACATGGCTGAGAATCGTACCGTTATTCGCGTCAAAGAAGGAATTGCGAAAGGCTGATGTCCTGCTCTTGGACTCGAAAGAAATGCTCTCTGTCTCTCTCTCTCTCTCTATTTCTCTTACACACACACACACACACACACACACACACACACACACACACACACACACACACACACACACACACACACACACACAAACCGAATTTAAGCAGTTTCGAACTCAAAAGAACTTTAGTTCGAAATATGTTTTGGCTTTAAGTAACCCACCAAGAGTTGATAAGCTTTAAAAGTCAAACCATTCAATCTCTCTCTCTCTCTCTCTCTCTCTCACACACACACACACACACACACACACACATACACACATACACACTGCAGTATATTAGACATAATATCTGGCAGTACGGAAAATGTACTTTCTCTCCATCCATCTGTGAACATTTTTGTCTTCGGTGACGTGAATGCTCCCCATGACATGTGGTTGAAAATGTACTGATGTTGCCGGTATTCAAACATTAAATTTTTCCATTGCCCAAACCTTTGCTCAAATCGTAGACTTCCCTACCCGTTTCCCTAGTAAAACAAAGCAACAGACATCACTACTTGATTTATTTCTTACCTCCTCTCCTCGCTTTTGACGAGCTTCGCTACACCGCCCTCTTGATAACTCGGACCATTCTGTAATATCCATTGATATTTCGTTCCAGTCATCCATTAAACAGGAACGCCATATCCACAAGACCTCCTTTTTGTCACCAGCATGCTGACTGGGAGTCATTGCGGTATTTTCTTTGTGACACCTCTTGGACTGACATCTTTAAACTCCCAATTGAAAATTGCACCACTGAGGTTTCTTTCTGGGTCAAAGCCGAAATTGCCGCTTTCATCCTTTCTATGAAATATCAGGTGAAAATTAAATCCTCCGCATGGTTCACGCCAGCAAGCTCGGCCGCTATAGCATGCAGGAACCACTATTTCCGCATATAACGCCTTCCATAACACGTCGACCCGATGGTATCACTGTAATAGTCATTAAGAAGTGTACTCCCGAACTGGGACCTGTTCACTCTAAACTGTACAATAAATGCCTCGCTGCCTCCTGCTTTCCCGCCTGCTTGAAGTCATCGTCTGTTGTTCTAGTTTTTAAGAACACTCTGGTGGACGGTTGAGGAGGCACGGTGGAGTAATGGATATCGGCTTGGATTGAGGAATCGGAGAGCCGAGTTCGAATTCCAGTCTAATCCATTACATTCGCTTACGTGCTAATACCCTTGGGAAAGGTGTGAATCCTCTTCTTCTCCCTCCAGCTATGGGTCAATAGCAAGACAGACTTGGTTCTATAGCCTTGGATGGTCCTGTTACATTTTTGGGGTACTTTAATATACTAGTGAGCCAACCAAAATGAGCTGACTCATTTTATAGTTAACCAATGGAAGATTTAACCAATCAGAATGCTCAAAATATTCAATAGGACGTGTATAAAGGCGGCCATTGTTTTTCTCCGAATATTCACTGCCAACTTCTGATCGAAGACTGAAGAATTACTGAACAGCTGCTGCTAATGGTATTGGCGTTGTTTCATTGAACAGATTACGTACTGCGCTGGATTCTATATTCATAGACTATGACGAACATTATCAACAAGCCCTACTCTGTTTTTAATTTTCTTTAATGACCTTGCCGATATCATCAGCTCTCGACTTGGCATCTACGCTGATGTCACAACCAATTACTCCTGCCCCAATAGTAAGGCTGGTCAGTCTGACATGGTCAAAATGACAGCCGATGTCCAGAACGACTTCCAATCCATCGTTACCAGGAGCAAAAGATGGCTTGTTAAATTTCATGCTTCCAAAACTAAACTTCTCTCCATTAATCATCTGAGAGACCCTTCTCTGCCTTCCATCCCCATGGCTGATGCTAACCTCCATGAAAGTGACTCGCTGCGACATCTTGGCCATAAAGTTCTCAGCTGACATGAAGTGGAAAGTCTATATTGAACCTATTGCTATGTTCACTGCCAAGAAAGTCGGTTCACTGTCTCCGGAATCTTTTATGATTAGAATATTGCTGCCACATATGGTCCGGTGCCGTAATTTTTATGCTAACAGTTTCTTTTCTCGCATTTATCACTTGTGGAACTCCCTTCCGGCTCCATGCTTCCCAGTCAACTTTAATCCGCCAAAATTTAAATGCAATGTCAATCACTATCTATTCTTCTCCTGATTAATCTCTTCTCTTTTCATTTCATTATAATGTTTCTATTCCTAATCCCTTCGCACTCTGTAACCCCTTGTGTTTTACTAACTTTACTGGCTCGCGTAGGGTGATATCATTGTAAATAAAAAAGATTATCCTCCATTTTCTTTATACGCAACGTTGCTAATTCCTCTCTTGTCATGAAAAGGCGTCTACGTCATTCTGAAATGCTCACTAGACTGATTTATAGTTTTGAACAACTCATAAAATGATAATGACCATTCTCAGATTTCTTCTAGATTTTGGCTTAACATTGTCCTTTGCCGTCACAATTATCGATATCATCGTTAATGTCTAACAGCTGAATCAGTTTTGCTTTTTAATTCAGAATCTTACATAATAATATTCAACGGAAGAGAATAGGAGAAAACTTCAGCTAGGAGGAGAGGGAAGAAAATGCTCCTTTCCGGAAGTGAAAGAGATTTCGAATCTCACTGAGAGTTTTTCCGTTATTTCCGATCCATGTCTTAAAAAGATGGCCAGAGTAAAATTGCGATATAAAAAGAATTAAAAAGAAAGAAAATAAAAAAAAAATTTTATCGTATTTTTGGCACTGTTCCAAGTGTTCAGTTGATGACTGGTAACACCATAACCTCTTGCTACGCATCCTTGAAAAGATTCTGATATTTTCCTTTTTATGTTAAGCTTGTTTGACACCATCATTATTTTCATTATTAAAAAATTCAAGTCCTTTTTCTTTTTCTATTTATTATTTACCAATATCCCCACAGCCATCACCATCGGATATTTAATTTATTAGATGTGTTCAGAAGTTCCCAACGCACTTTTTCAAAAACTGGAAAAAAACGATCTTTCGCCGAAGACATTTGTACACACTACATTTATTCGTTCTTCCCCCTATCTTAATTTTCCCTCCCTCGACAATAAACCTTTCATCTTCTCTTCTTCTCCCACGCTTTCCTCTTCTTCTCCCACGCTTTCCTCTTCTTCCCCGTTATCTTCATTCTGTTCATTTATTTTTTGTCCTCCTTCTCTTCTTCCTGGTCGTTGTTGTTGTTGTTGTTGCGGCAATTATTATTATTATTATTATTTTCTTTGATATCTGGCGTTTACACATTTCTTTCCGGGTCCCGCCCAGGGACCTAAGGTTAGAAATGGCATCATGACACTTTCCACTGCAAAAAAAAAAAAATTACATAGATAAAGCCCTTCGTAAAGTGTGGGCTGTACTTGTCAGAATAATCTTTTGTATCTCTTTGAGGCATGGACTTCCAGGGATCCCTTCAATTAGTCTACTGGAATCTTTTCCAACCAATCCTAAGGCTTCAACTACAACAGCGATTGTTGATGTTCCCATGTACCATATTTTTGAGATTTCTATTTCAAGGTCCTTGTATTTTTACAGCTTTTCGAATATCTTCAAAGATACATTGCAGTCTGCAGGGACTGCCATATCAATAAGGAAGCATTTTTTTGTTTGTGATCTTTAATAACAATGTCTGGGCGGTTGGCTTTGATTGTTTTGTCAGTGTGTCTTGTGAAATCCCATAGAATTGTAACAGGTCCTATCTCCGTAACCGGGTCTGGAGAAGTTGCAAATTTTCCAGTGCAGATATTGGTCCACTCTGTCATGACGGGTTTTATATTCAGTGGGTGCCAATAACGTGCAACCTGATACAAGATGATCAATTATTATTATTATTATTATTATTATTATTATTATTATTATTATTATTATTATTCCTGGTCGTTGTTATTGCTGTTTTCTTACACTTCTTTTTCTTGGTAGTTATTGTTGCTGTTGTTGTTGCTCTTGTTGTTGTTGTTGCTCTTGTTGTTCTTCTTCTTCTTTTTGCTGTTGTCATTGCATTTCTTCTTGGTCGTTATTGTTGCTATTGTTGTCGCACTTCTTGTTGTTGTTTTTCTTCTTATTTTTGTTGCTGTTGTCGTTGCATTTCTTCTTGGTCGTTATTGTTGCTGTTGCTGTCGCACTTCTTGTTGTTGTTGTTCTTCTTCTTCTTTTTGTTGCTGTTGTTGTCTCACTCATTCTTTATCGTTATTGTTGCTGTTGTTGTTGCACTTGTTTCTGTTGTTCTACTTCTTCTTCTTCTTAGTCGTTGTTGTTGCTGTTACACTTCTTCTTCTTCTTCTTCTTCTTCTTCTTCTTCTTCTTCTTCTTCTTCTTCTTCTTCTTCTTCTTCATTCATTCATTCATACATTGAGTCTACACAACAACAGTAATAGTAACAGTGGTCCTCACTGAAAATTAAGTAATAACAATATCCCAATATTCTTATTAGTCGATCTATTTTTAACAACACTCTCGTCTGGATGGTTTCATTTCCCCCAGGCTCTTTGAGACCATTCCGAGCGATTCAGTAATGACTGAAACGGCCGTCACTTTCATGTTCCAAAACGTTTTCAGCGTTCTGCCAAAGTAGACATAGTTATCTATATTTACATTGTCTTTCAGGAACTGCGAAATTAACTTTCTTACAAGTCTTCTTCTTATTTACACTATTTATATTCTGACTAATGTCGTCTTCTTTGTTATTGCCATCACTACATTTCGGCGATTGTGCCCCTCGGTCTTCATCAGGTGTATATCGATCCGGGTAAACTACAAGAGATTCTGAATTCTTTATTTAATGTACGTGGGTAGACTGTTCTCATTCAACTACCCATGTCTATGTATATCGTCTAGTTATTATTACTAGGTTACCCAGCTCAATATACACCTGATAAATACCGTGGGTGGGGGCACAGCGGCCGAAACGTTGTGATAATAGCAACACGGATGGGGAAAATAGTCCGGATATAAAAAGTGTAAATAATGATAACTCATCATTCCAGAAATTCCCTCAGAAATGTTTTCTTCTTGTTTGCTATGATCAAATAACCTCTTCTGTGTCGTCTATTCAAATCTCAAAAACTAATATGATTTTCTTCTTATTAATATTTTTATTGCTAATTGTTTTTGTCACCACATTGGTAATATCCATAATCGTTGTAAATGCATTCAATGCATTATTTTAATTTCGGTGTTTTTCGGATATGAGGATGCTAATGATTTGGCAACAAGAGCACGTTGCCTTCTCAAATTTGCTTCTCAGAACGTGCTGAACGCCAAGAAAGTTTAATTAATAATGGTAGTAAAGGATCATCACACACACACACACACACACACACACACACACACACACATATACATATATACATATATATATATATATATATATATATATATATATATATATATATATATATCAAGTTCAATTTACATTACATGAATCATTCATACAAAAAGCTGTTATTACCTGGATGCAAAAAAGACATATCTATTTCTATACCTGACGATGATTGTATGAACAATCGAAAGCTTGTAGTAAAAAAAGACCTTATACAACTGGAATTTATAAACAGGGATCATAACATTCATCAACGGGTTCGAGGTTAATGTATTTTATTAAAAATTGTTTGCGAGAGTGATTCCTGCCATTTATATCATTAACTTCACTATCTGCTTTTTGTATGAATGATATATATATATATATATATATATATATATATATATATATATGTCATCCACAGACAGGCTGTTTCGCTGCTCATCAGTGTGGCTAAACGTCCGAAATGACTGAATTGGCGTCAGTCGGAACTTCTACCACTAAGCCGTCGGCGCGCGGCAGGGATGTAGGTGTATTTTAGCGTGTTTATTTTTAGATTTAGATAAACACACAGTGACTGACTGTGACTCAATTTTGCCGAAGAGTCATGCTATATTAGCTTAAATAATCACTGTTTACAAACTCACACCTCAAACCAACAGAGCTCAACCGATATATATATATATAAATATATATATATATATATACATGTGTGTGTGTGTGTGTGTGTGTGTGTGTGTGTGTGTGTGTGTGTGTGTGTGTGTGCCGCCGAGAAGAATTAGGATAATTTCTGTTAATTCGCCCCAAATAATGTAAAGATACTTATCGCAAATATTAATTCATCCTAAGAAAATTATCAATTTTAAACCAAAGTTTGTTTTTTTATTAAATTTTTGACACTCTTTTGAAATTATAAATTTGAAATCAAAGTTTGTTTAGCGTGTCTCGCAACAACTCCAACCGTCAGAATGAAAATTATCAAAAATCAGGGAGTTCTTCACATTTCGTAAGTGCAGATGATTTTCGAGGGACTTGCAAGGAATTTTTACAATGAAAAAAAAAAATGCATTTTTTAGCGGGGTGAGTGCGACGGTGACCCCACACTTACAAATAGCGCACCTGAGTTGCAGAACATTTGGGGCGATCGCAAAGGTCAAGCCAACCGGAGTGCTATAGAAGGTCATCGCTCTGGGAGAATGTTGTGTGAATTTTAGATTTTCAAATTATAAATTTTAATTAAAAAATTGTTTAGCTTGCCTCGCAACAACTACAACGCCCAGAGTAAATAATTACCAAAAATCAGGGAGTTCTTCACATTTCGTAAGTACGGATGATATTCGAGGAATTTTTTGATAATTTAAAAAAAAAATCTGTTTTGGCTTGTTTTTTTGTGGGGTTGAGCGTGAACGGAGAAATAGCGCACATGAATTGCCTACATTTCGGGAGATCTCAAAGGTCAACCCAACCTGAGAGCAATGGAAAGGCCTCGTTCTAGGATAATTTGTTGTTAACCTTAATAAATATAAATTCTTTTTATTTTGGGGTGAATTAATATTGTGGGGTGAATTATCAGAAAAAATCCAAGAATAACCGCCTGTACTAGAATTGTCATCAGAGATGTTTGGAAATGATTACTCGTCTAATTGGTGACATGATTTGTCGTTGCTTAACTTTGGAGAGTAGACGAGGTTCGAAGTTTTTCTCATTTATTAACACAAATTTGCATGTCAATATATCAAACAGACAATTATTCTTACTTACAAATACAGGAAAAAAACTTCATAAATTTAAACCGGAACTAAATAGATCATAACCCCCCACCCCAAAGCACACAACATGCACACATAGTGACCAAATACAGCGATCAAGCCACTCCCATGCATGCACGCACGCTCACATGCGGGTATCTGTGGAACACGAAAAAAAAATATATATACACACATATATATATACGCATATTGACAAAAGCAGGGGAACTACTCACGGGCACGCACACAAACCCCACACAACTTAGGAAGTACGTGTGCATGTATGTACGTATATATGTGTGTATGTGCGTGTGTATGTGTATACTGGTTCCATGTAACTTGGGAAGTATGTGTGTGTACGTATGTGTGTATGTATGTATGTATGTGTATGTACAGATTCCTTGTGGTGGGACGGTGTGTGTGTGTGTTTATGTATGTGTGTATATGTACAAATGTGTTTACTAATTCCTCGTAGTGTGACAGTGTATGTATGGAGGGGGAATATGCACACGCATATATACACGCATGCTGACAGAAACACACGAAAATGGAAATAGATCTAAGAACACACAGGGGTCATGAAAACATTAAAAGATAAGATACCGACAACTAATTCATCATTTCTCAAACCAGCCTTAATTGTTTTATGACCCTTCGCGCAGAACTCTTCACTGCCATTTCAAGAAAGACATTCGGATTACTAACACAAAAACAGAGAATGTCTCATATCGAGAATATTTAACATTGAAAAACATAAAGGAAAAAAATTAATTATTTTTAATAATATGTGGAAATCTCCACCCTTTACCTGAAGACGGTCGCGAGACCAAAAACGCAGAAACTATTCACAGACTTGTGCTGTGCCTTGTTTTAAACTGACGCTACATGATAGCAAGTTTTCTCGTGTCATAATTAATAACAAATAGTAATGTTATATATACATAGTATCCCAAAAATATATACATAGTGTCGCAAAATATATACATAGTGTCCAAAAAATGGACTCACCATTTTGACTGCGTCATCAGTTTTAACAAATATAAACATACATTTAATTCCATTTAATATTTCATTTAAACCGTAAATTTTCTTTATAAGTCAATAAACATTAATTTTTTAAATTTTAACCATTAATGTTGTTTACAAAAACAGCACTTTTATTGTCATTTAAAGAGCGAGTTCATTTTTTAGGACACCCTGTATTTTAGGCACCACTTTTTTTCTTATTTCAAGTTTTATAAAATATAAGAAAGCTATTTTAATTTTTAACTTTTCTGTTAAAATATAAAAAACATCTGCATTTATCTTTTTTAATATTACGTGTAGTAATATATATATATATATATATATATATATATATATATATATATATATATATATATATATATATATCATTGATGCATGTTTCATTAAATAATATAGACAAGTTTTGTCTATTTTAAGTAAGTTCCTTTCATATTGTCTGATAAGCTTAATAACATTATCATTGAAAGACGAAATGAAATCACCATATTGATATATGTTTAAATCCTATCTAAGCTTTCGGCTTATATAAGCCATTATCAAAGATCACAATTACATTTCAATATATCAAACAATACACGGGCGAAACAATAATGATAGTCTGTTTTTGTTGCATGAAAAATTTCAAAGCAACGTCTCGTGTATACGAGACGCGGAAGCGAAAATCGCATCGCAGGTCGTGACGTCACACATGACCACGCAAGTATTAAGTATATATATATATATATATATATATATATATATATATATATATATATATATATATTTATATATATATATATATGGTGGGTATGTGGGTATGTCGCATCAAACAAGTAACATATTAAATATTTGTTCGTTTGCCTTTTTTATGCATTTATGAAGACTGCTCTCGAATAGAGAATACAAAATAAATTGCCTTATCGGATAGACTCACGTGTGGGCTTCCTTATTAACACCGGAAATCCAATCCTCTGATGACGTCAATATTTTGCGTTCGAAGATTAAATTTGTGCGAAATTGTAAACTATCTTTTGAAAGGATGTTTATTTATCACCAATCTTAAGATGAAAGGCGCGAAAAATGAAGCAAAACTTTATTAAAACTCTTGACAGATTTCAGGCAAGATTTTGTTCCCTTAATTTATGTTCAGATTGTGTAAAGGTATTCTTGAATTGCAAAGGTGTCATGAATTAATGTTCGAACTCATGTAAAAGAAAGGTTAAGTTAAGGTGGCTCTCTTCACTTAGCATATATATATATATATATATATATATATATATATATATACTAGAATGAGGATTAGAAAAAAACATCTAATATTTATTTAATATAGTGATATTTTTGATAATATATGAATTTTTACAGAGAGGTATTAAAACTTCGTTACTTATAATTGAATTTTCAGTATTTTTGTTAATTTAAAAATTTTTTCTTTTATTTTAACCGGTTTCGCTTATATTTTGTACCTTATGAAAAAATGAAAATCTGTATTTCCTGTTTATGCAGTGACTTATAAAATGCATAAAGTGCATTGTGCAAACTATTCCTTTATTAGTCGTAGACATGCTACCGCAAAGAACATGCACAAATACATAGACAGGCATATGCACATATACAGAAACTTACAATTAAGCACACACACACATACGTACATATAAACATATCTCTATCTATAAAAGGCAGGATGTGTGTGTGTGTGTGTGTGTGTGTGTGTGTGTGTGTGTGTGTGTGTGTGTGTGTGTGTGTGTGTGTGTGTAACGAATGCACGGCCGAAACTTTCGACGGATTTGCACCAAAATTTGCATGCACATGCTCCAAGTTAGTGAAAAGTCCAAGATTGACTTTGCATTTCCAAACTACCATCGATAGTGGAAATAATCGATTTTTTCATGCTTCTACGGCAGTTTTCATGTAGGTTGCGGCCATTTTCTACTGGCTAGAGTGAGAGCCTATAGCTGGCTGCCACGAATAGTCAGGAAGATTCTATTGGCATTGTGAGAGCCAACAGCTGACTGACACGAATGTTAACTAGCATGCTAGCATGCAAAAAAAAAATCGATAGCTGCATTCGTCACAAGTGGGAAAAATTTAAATCTGCATGGCACTTTACTCCAATTGGCTCATTCGCTTGCTTAAACTCAACGTTGATTCTGATTCTGCAGAACTAGGTTGGGTGTGAAAAAGTATTTGTTGTTAACATTCTTTTTTCATTCGGTTTTTCCAGTTACGAGTCCTTTTTTAAAGCTGATCGTTTTGTGTTCATTTTGTTTAGTTCTTTTTTCGTAACAGATTTAATGTTTAGTATGGAGATTAGAAAAAATTCGCAGTGTGAGATAGGCAAGAAGTAAGGCATGTAGCAACATCAGCACGGCAAAGGGCACTCCTTTAAAGGCAAGGAAGGGCAAAAATATTTTAAGTGATAGCGATTGCTGTATGAGTCGTACGATTTTTGAATCAAGCACGGACAACGTCGGGCCATGCTGCTAGTGTACACATAAATATTGCTTTTCATCTTATTCAAGTTAGACAAAGAATGGTTTCTTTAAATGTCTCATTTTATGATAATGTTGAATTCCATCATTTTTTGTTTTTAGTTTTTAGTTGTTTTCGATTACGTTCCGTTTTAGTTCTCTAATTTCTGATATGGCGTCTTACCTTACGTAACTGAACATTTTTTGCATTCAAACTGTGTCCGACGTGGCATTGTCGTATCAAGATACATCATACATTAACAGACAAAAATTGTTTTTCGATAAAGGCGCATCTGTCATATACAGAAATATATAATAATATAGAGACAATTAGAAATATACATGTAGATAGGCATTTAATAAATATGGAATTGTCAGATCAGCGCTTCCAGCAAGTTTAATATATTGAAAATTCCTCTAAGAATGAACTGAACCAAAGCGGAATCATTCTTTTATAATAGCATACAAAATTTATCTGAAACTCACATAAGGTTATAGAAAGGCAAAGAAAAGAATTTAATAAATAATGATGCTATGAATTTATATGAATCGTGGCTATCCCTAGATATTGAGCATGATAGTCTGCTTCAGTCAGTTGGGTTTGTGAATTCTGAGATGGCTAATGAGTCTGACCTTTGCTTGAAAGGTTCCTCGACATTGAGGACAGGTTGTCCCGGGTGGTTGATTAGGCCTTTCTTTTAGACGCCATTTTTCCTCTCGTTTGGCTGATCGCTTGGATTCCAGATTGTTGTTCGGTCACTGAAAATGGATTTCCAGAGACTACGGTTCTTTGCACTGCATTCCCAGATGTTGATATCGATGTTATATTTCTTTATGTTTTCTTTAGAACGTCCTTGACTCTCTTCTTTTGACCCCTTCTTTTCCGAATTCCTTCTTTGAGTTGACAGTAAAAGATTTCTTTTGGTAGCAAGTTGTCACCTACTCACACCAGATGACCATTCTATCGAAATTTCATTTTTTTATGAAGATGGTTTCAATGTTGGTGATTTTAGCTTATTCCAGAAAGATGGATAGAATTTCTTTTTGGCGTCTTTTTCGGTGTTCACATCCTATTCTTTTTTTCAGAATTATCTGAAAATCGAACCGGAAAAGAAAATAACTTCTGTCGGTTTAATAAGAACACCACCAACAGCAACAATAATATTGTTCTTGCCCTGTCATCTTAGATTCAGTCATTTCCCGACCACTGTAACGTAGCTTCTATATGCCTTTTCTATAAACACTTTTATGGTAATTGTTTTATGAACTTTCCCCTATTGTATCTAGATTTATGTTTTGAAGCACATTACTCGATTGGCGGCAAGGTCTCATCATTTTACAGTTGAAATGGCTATAGGTATTAACATTATTTCTATGCTAAATTTCTACTCTCGGATTTCTCACTTTCTTCCGGTTCCTTGTTTCCCAGGTGTTGTGGTAGGATCCAAGATTTCGGTCTCTTCTCGGCCTCAAGGCTGAGATCACGGTGTAGTATCTGTTATCAGATTACTCGCTGGACGATCGCCTTTTGGCTGGGATTCGTTCTCCGATACAGGCCGGTCGCAGGGATTCGTCCCTGCGCTGGTAGTATCGCGGCTACGTCTGACGAGCTATGAGCAGCTTGGACGAGCTAAGACCAGCCATGACCAGCTATGCCCGACTGCGACTCAGTCAACACATTCTCCAGGAACGGTCTTCCCAGGAATATACAAAAGACTATATGTAAATATTGTGTACACTTTCTTGTTTCAATACATGTTGTTCTAAGTACATTTTGTGTTGCATTATTATTCCATACATTAGTCAAGTTTCAACACCAGTCAACTTTGATCATCAAAAATTTAAATACAATGTCGATCGTTATCTTCTGTCTTCTGACCATTTTCACTTCGGAAATCTAAATAAAACTTCTTTTGAGCTTTAAAGCGATTTTTGTCACAGAGAAATATTTTGAAGACGTTATCAGTTCGACAACAAGTTTTATTAAAAAGTGGTGATAAAATTTGATTGGCAATCAGATTCAGTCATTAAAGAAAGCTACAAGAACAACCCTATTGGAATTTCTTAAGATGTCTTTGTCAACTCAAAAGTTTCGTCGCATTTCTTGTTGAATTCCTGTCTCTCCGGTTTGTCTTTCGTTGTTGGTGGAATACAAAGACTAGTCGTCAAATGATGGAAAGTAATGTGACACTAGCTCGTTTTCATTATTGGCATTTAAAGGAAAAAACCTGTAACACAGCGAGAAAACCGTAGATAGAAATACAAGGTGTCCATAAAGTTCGTGTGCACTTTAAAATATTTATAACTTTATTTGTATTTGCGATAGAAATAATTTGTAAAAAGGATTAGAAAGAAGTAAATCTATATTTTTTTTCAAGGTTTTAATGAAGTTTTATTTAAGTTTCCACATGTCCTCCATCATTAGCAATACAAAGGGTAATACGATTTTGCAGTTCACGGAAAACATTTGCCAACTGATTTACAGTAATGCCTGAAATCACATTAGTTATTTTAGCTATACTTAAAACTAGGTACATTAAACTTTATAACATTTTTCACAGATTATTTCTATCGCTAATACAAATACAGTTATACATTTTTAAAAGTGCACACGAACTTTATGGACACCCTGTATAATTCCATAGCCGATAATAACGGATTCTCAGTACTCCCATTCGGCTGAGGGCCCATGAAACCTATACTGACAGGAGCAAAATGTTACCTGAATGCAAAGATCAAAAGATGCTATCTATTTTTCAGTGGATTACCTGTAATTAAACTGTCTAGATTCATCCTTACAAAATAGGTTTGTGCTAACAAACAAAAGGTGAGAGAGTAGCGTAATGACTATCGGCATGGAAAGTGTAATCGACGAACCGAATTCACATTTTGGTTTTCTTCCCACTAATGCCCTTGGGAAAGGCACAACTCCGTTTCTTCGCTAATCTACTAGGATTTAAATAGACTGGGATCTCTAAAATAGGGTGCGCAGACAGGCTAGGCGAAAGAAAATGCCGAAAACAAAATGGCACTATTTACATTATTTGGACTATTGTTCTCATCTTTGTCGCCATATCTATTACAACGTTTCGGCCGTTGTACGCTCCGGCCTTCTTCAGGTAGTTGGAATGTCGAACAATGCAACAACAAAAAAATTACAATATGAGCACTGATAAAAAAGTGTGCTTAAGACATTAGGTTTATAATACCCAGAAATTCATACACAGGATACATCTCACAGTGGATAAAGGCGTTAGTTAGATCCAGTGACAGGACCCAAAGAGTGTGAGTTCAATACCCAGTTAAGGCAGTGGAGAACTTTCAGAGGGGAATTAACAGGAGATAACTGATAACTGACATCCATTAAACATGACACATGGAACTAGAACAGTCTACCCCAGTGAGTGAAATAAAGGGTTCAGTTCGACATTCCAACCACCTGAAGAAGGCCGGAGCGTACAACGGCCGAAAGGTTGTAATAAATATGGCGACAAAGATGAGGACAATAGTCCGAATAATGTAAATGGTCTACATAATACCTCATTTCAGAAATATAGACAGATACTGAAAGGCCGAAACGTTGTAATAAATATGGCAACAAAGATGAGGACAATAGTCCGAATAATGTAAATAGTCTACATAATACCTCATTTCAGAAATATAGACAGATACTGAAAGGCCGAAACGTTGTAATAAATATGGCGACAAAGATGAGGACAATAGTTCGAATAATGTAAATAGTGTACATAATACCTCATCTTAGAAATATAGACAGATACTGAAAGGCAGAAACGTTGTAATAAATATGGCAACAAAGATGAGGACAATAGTCCGAATAATGTAAATAGTGTACATAATACCTCATCTCAGAAATATAGACAGAAAATGTCTATGTTACCTGGACACATACATAACCTCCTAAAAATAAAGAAAATCATTAGCAAATTTAGGCACACGTGCTAAATACTTTCTAGCCTGATAACAACCCTCGATACAGGTGAAGAACTTCTGCACACCCATATTAGTGTATGTGTGGGGGACTATGGTGTGATTATCATGCAAATTCTCAATGGCTCAAATAATTTGTGCGATGTTTGTGAGCCGGGTGAAATAAATGATATCGACTTGCGGCTACTGACGCGCCTAATAGTGAACTTTGAACCAATCGCAAGTTTTTAATATATACATTTTGTGCATGATTTTGTAATGTTTTATAGTTTTACCTGTATTGAGAACTTCTTTTTATAAACTGTACAAAAAATGTAGCGGAACAGTCGGCATATGTTAAAATGCGTAGTTATATATTTTATTCGGTATATTAGGTTGTTGCAAAAGTCTCTTGCCTCATCTTTCGCACAGTGATAAGAAAATGCTTGTAATTGAATAGAGAATTGCATAAAATTAATAATTCTGCTTTATATTGGTTGAATAAGCAACGCTTATTGAACAGTACTTTCTCTTTCTGTTTAATTCTGGGAAAGACGCCTCATCTCAGAAATATAGACAGAAGAAAATGGCAGTTCACAGATAATAAATACATGGATTATCTGGGGAGCCATTATTGCTCGTGTCGTGGTGGAATATGACTTAAAATTAAAAGCAAATAAAAGTACTGTTAAACCATACAGTCGTAAAAACTCTGGCTTAAATGAGTTCATGCAAGATCAAGTTCTATCAATTCTATGTTGTGTTACGCTCAGCTGTTTTAAGTAAAGCTAAACTTTTCAACTTGATTTTCGACTTATAACAAAATCGACGACAAATAAGAAATATTTATTTAGATAACATTTTGACCAATGAATTCATTCATCTTCGCACGTTTTAATGATATCTGGATGAACGAGAAATAAAAATCACATAGCAACTAACTGCCTGAATTTGTTACATTGGAATGTAATTCAAAAGTTTAAAAAGGTCGTCTGAAGTGAATTTCATTTTAAAACAAATCGGTTCAATCTATCCAGCTGCGGCAATTAGAAGCATTTTCAAAGACAGTTCAAAGAATAGCAACTTTGATGTTAAAACCAATGTCTCTCATGGTTTTCTTGTTGAGTAGTCTTGTGATTTGATGAAGAATTTGCGGAACGTGTTTTGTGAGTAAGTAGAGAAAAGACGTCAATGAAGAATGGACAGCCGTCACCATGGAAAGTCAACATGTTTTTTAATCGTGATTTATCAAGACTGCGTATTCACTATCACTCGTCTCAAAATGATCCATTGGAAACATCGAGACTAAAAATAAATACCGACATTTAACAATAGGACATTTGTTTTATGCTAGCGATGTTTACGCTAAATATATATAATGGGGTGGATGTATGTTTGCATCCCATTATCCTATTATATTAGGGACCGACATATATAGGTAAGTAAAGTCCACAGAATAATAATAGAAACATATTTGAGGTTTAATATAACGCTTCTCAGAGACCAGAAATATACAGTGGAATTTTTAGATCAGAATTCATCTCGTAACTCTGCCGATCGACGGACGTTTATATTAAGCCAGACATCAATATAGAAGGAGGTGCTGATAAGTTTTGGCACGAACAACATAAAAATTTCGTATTGTGATTATTGATAATTAAAATACTGGTTTTTGGAGTGCTTCAGATCAATATTTTTCAGCACTTGCTTACACACACACACACACACACACACACACACACACACACATATATATATATATATATATATATATATATATATATATTTCAGAAAATTTCTTTCAAAGTTGCTACCTGACACAATAGATTTATCCGAAAATTACAAGAATATCACGCAAATATATATATATATATATAGTTTCGGCCAACATGGTCATCATCAGGAGAAAAATAATTTTCTGCTTGCTGGTATCAGTGAACTACAGAAATGAATGTCTTGATGGAGAAAATAAACTTTTGTCTGTAGTTTTCATTTGTTTTTTTATTTTTTTAACATGAATTTTGTTCAGTCCTTGTGTTGGTCAAACAGTCTCTTTTAAGTTGTTATTTCAGATAAGAGTTGGATGAATTCATGCTGCTCTGAATTCCCTTGGTCATTTTGACAGTTTTATTGGTTCCTGGAAAGGGGATGTGTCTCTGTTAAATGTGTGTGTGTTAAGTATGTGTGTATGTGTGTGTTATTTGGTTCTTAGGGTATGAATGAGTATGATGTGTGCAAGCGTGTATATTACTATGCGTGTGTGTTATCATTTATTTCATTAGGGAGTGAGTGAGTATGATGTGTATAAGTGTGTATATTCGTGTGTGTGTGTGTGTATAAATGTGAGGCCTCAACAGCTCCGTAAGCATGTTTGTCTTGTGTGGGTGAGAAATGTGGGTAGGTTTTGATTTGTAGGGTTATATATTACTACTATCTATATTGTTAAATTTATGGTTAAGCCCGTCTGGATAGTGCGTTTTTAAACGTTGTATCCACTTATTTTCATGGAACTCTAAAATCTTTCTAATGTTATTTGCCCTGGGCTTTTCTATTCTCTCAATTATAGTGAATTTGGCATTGATTTTGAAATCGTGTTTTTCTAGGCTGAAATGTTGTTCTACAGGTAATAATCTTTCATGGGGAGTCGACTTAATATATATATATATATATATATATATATATATATATATATATATGTTTTATGTATATATTGTTTATGTGCACGTATGTGTATGTCCGTATGTATATATGTGTGTAGATGTATATATGCATAGGAGTGGATGTGTATGGATGTATGTGTTATGTATGTATGTATATGTGTATATATATATATATATATATATATATATATATATATATATATATATATATATGTATGTATGTATGTATGTATGAGTGTATGTGTACACGCCTATATGTATGTATGTACGTGAAAATATAAATATGTTGTTGTGTATGTGTGTACACGTACGAGTTTTTGAACATAGAAATATAGGTCCTTGCTGGATTAATAATCGTTATTTTTATATGTTTATATTAGATTTGTAACCTGTAGTCGATATTACCTTTGTCAAATTTTCTTGATTACACAAAGCTCTTTTATAAATGCCCTTTGGTTTTAGTTCCACCACCCCATCTCCCCCACCCCTTTTTCTATTCCTCTCCCTCTCTCATCTTCTGAGCTTTAAGATTATATCATGTATTGTGTGTTTGTCACCACAAAATGTATACTCTTTTCCGGTGTATCTTTAATGTATTAGACATTTGAAAATATTCATATTTCTTTGACTCCCTTCTTTAAAACTTCTATCTCTGTTAAATTTTAATCCCCCCTTCATCTTTAGACCTTCCTGTCTTTCTCTCGTCTGTTACCCCTCCCTATAGCTTTCATTTACTCTAGCATTCGTCCCACACTCTCATACATACACTCTCACTAAATTTTATTTTTTTATTCTTTATAAATATATATATATTTCGGCAAATTTATTTTAAAGTTGCTACCTGACACAATATATTTCTCCGAAAATTACAAGAATATCACGCATATATATATATACATATATATATATATATATATATATATATATATATATATATATATATATATATAAAAGTAAACATTGAAGTCAACACTTAGAGGCGACATGCTGTTTCATGCTAGACGCAATCGTCAGGCCACGAGTGCTGAAAAAATAACAGCACTCGTGACCTGACGATTGCATCTAGCATGAAACAGACTGTCGCCTCTAAGGGTTGACTTCAATGTTTACTTTTATATTTACTATTTACACACGCTCTATCTCTGATATTGAGCACTTTATCCCATAAATATAGCACACCTTAAGAATATATTTCTTCATAAATGTGTAAATTTCTTTTCATTTTTCGTTTCAACCTTTGGAAATAAAATCTGATGATCCGCGGTCCTTTAAAAGGGCTGTGGTGAAATAATTTATTATATGGAACCTTAAAGTGGTCTGTTTATATTTAATATATATATATATATATATATATATATATATATATATATATATATATATATATATGTTTAGTGGTACAAAATTTTATCACTGCCATAAACAGAGAAAAATTAGTTTTATTATTAACGCTCATGATAATAATAAGTAAAAATGAAAAATGGGCTAGCTAACCAGTTTCGAACCTCGCTCAACAGAGCTAAATCAAGTTGAATAAAGTAAATTAAATAAAAAAAAAGAACAATGGACAAAGTGTATTGTGGGGAGAGAAAAAATTAGTTGGAGGCCTAATATAAAGTCCTTCTGTTTACAAAGAGAAGGCTTTGATGATAGAATGAAGATGGCCTCCAACACTTTTAGGTGGTAATTTGAGTAATTTTATTACGTCCGATATCACCATTCTGTTCTCGTCTAATGTCGGTGACGATGAACTGCTGAAGCGCTACCATAAGCTCTTCCCATGGGCTAGAATGAAGGATAAACTCGAGAAACCTGGAGCTTACTCAGAGGCTCTATCAGGGAGATTCACCTCTGCATTGGAGTGAGGTGACATGATCATGACAAAGAGAAGACAGTGCAGAGCCTCGAACGCGGCTGTGTATGAAATTCCACTGAGTAAAGAGGTGCAGAGAGTGACACTAGAACCCGTCGACAGAACGCATCTCCTTGGCAAACTGAAGGCTTGGTGCAACCAACATAGTTTGCTGCCCCAGCTCTGTAGCCGTTGCAAGTGTATGCTATTACTCTGTCTCGCATTCAGCAGACGCAACAGTGTATCAACAAGTATCTGTGCAAGTGGGGCTTGGAGTCCCCACCCCTGCTTGTCCATAGGAGAACTCCATACGAATGCCGGAAATTTGCAACTTCCCATCTGCTCATTCCGAGGTGTTCAAAATCGGCAAGATATGCCTTCACATGTTGGTGAGAGACTCGGTAGCCAGATATCAAAAGTGGCAAAAATGGTCGGCAGTAGAAGCCACCCAAGAAGCAGAATCCAGTCTGCGAACTAAGGAGATTATGGGGGTGACTCAAACCAATCATTTTGCTGGAGTTGCTAGTTTTTCTCCAAACAGGGTCTAATGAGAAAAAGAGACAAATCAGAAAATTCAAGGAAGAGCAGCGAACGGCAACTGCTCTTTCTCAGTCCAAACAATGTGCTTAGACTACCTGGAGTAATATGGATCCGATGAAGCTATCATGGAATATCCTGATTGCACTGGAGTCTTTGGCAATATTGTTCCTTCTGCGAATTATCTACGATCTTCTACCAAATGCGACAGACCTCAAGCTGTGTGAATACACTTACACCAATATATGTACATGATGTCGAAGTGATCGAGGCACTTTACGTCACGTGCTCTAAGCATGCCTACAATTACTGCAGGTATACACGTGCCATGATAACAAAGTGCTGGAAGTACTCATGAACCTAGTGAGTACACAGTGGAAGCAGCCAACAAACAGGCTGAAAAGGCCAGAGAACCTAAGATCCGTTTTCAAAAGGAAGGTGGACGCCCTGTGCGAAAGACCCAAATAATTCTCAATATGACGATACTGAGTGGAGCCCTTGATAGGAGGGCGTCATTTGATCTTAGAACTCCTCTCCAATTTCCGGTACACACTATTCAGACAGACGCAAGTGTGTCCTCCTAGTAGAATTAACGGTTCCATGGGAGGAGGAGAACAGGGAAGAGGCGCATGAGCGAAAGGAAAACCGCTGTAATCGTACAACACCCCTCGGGTCGTCCAAGATTTCCAACACCGCGGATGGTCGTTGAAGTGACCGCTTTAATCCAAAGCTAACCTTATCCCACGTTGTAATTTAAGTTTGATCATAAGGCAGCCAAAATCGAATCGTCGCAGGTATTGTCGTGTTGGGCTGGTCCAAGCAGGGCGATGACATACAGGAAAAAAATAACATTCGAATAAATTGAACAAAAGTAAATACTGTTTTTATATCAGTTCTCCGTACAATAATAGATTATATCAGAGTTTGCATGCAATTAATTATCAGCCCGACACGCATCTAAATCTGAAGTGATACTATCGTTGTTGACTTGTCAAAATTTGGTTTGCTGTTTTGGTAAATTTTGGCACAAGGCTGAAGTCGGAGGCTTTCGTCGGCAGAAAATCACATTGGCCTCTCTTCTGTCTCTCTTCTCTCTTATACTGACTTCGTATTTATGGACATTTTCCCAAACTGGTGAAGTAAGAGAATTCATACATTTGTGATAAGATGAGACAATAGTCGGAATAATGTAAATAGTGTACATAATACCTCATCTCAGAAATATAGACAGATATTGAAGGGTCGAAATGTTGTAATAAATATGGCGACAAAGATGAGGACAATAGTCCCAATAATGTTAATAATGTATATAATACTTCATCTCAGAAATATAGACAGATACTGAAGGGCCGAAACGTTGTAATAAATATGGCGTCAAAGATGAGGACAATAGTCCGAATAATATAAATACTGTACATAATACCTCATCTCAGAAATATAGACAGATACTAAGAGATTTCGATAATTCTGGGGAATTCATTTCTTCCACTCTCTCATATTATATCCTCTCAATAAATCTCAATGACCGTGGGTGGCTTCTCCTCCCACGGCTTGTATTTCAACTCAACTTTTGACCCGGGGAATCAACTCCAAATTCGTTGTTTACGAAAAATGATATTTCGCTTTACAGCTTGCATTTGCAGCTGTATGTCAATCAACATTGCCCCCTAAGTCACTTTTCCATTGTTCAAACTGCTTGACATACAATTCAAGTTGTTTATATGCGAATTAAATCTTCAATTCTTCCTACGGGTTTTTGGTATTAACCCTTCTCGTATCAATTTCCCTCAATATATAACACTTTCTTATGTTTTAACAATTTTGTTTTTCATTTTACCGCAGCAACGACAAATAGTATCACACCGCTACAAAGTGATCCCATTGTGTGGAAAAGGGCTGTCATATGCTACCTAATGAGTTGGATTCCTTGGACGATCAATCGTTTCCTTTCTTTTGAAGGTGGGCATCACTGGCAGGAGCCTGAAGCGTGTTTCAGATCGTCTCCAGATCACAGCTTAACAGACATCGAGTTGAATCTGGTCAAAGTTAATTAAAACCATGCTCGTAACACAATGTTACTTCCGACGTGAAACACATCTGTTAACCTTCCATTCTCCGTCATTAATAACGGTTGCTACGAGCACGTTGTGTATTGGTTAACGATCAAAAGCAAACGCTTTTAACACAATGTTTA
Organism: Acanthosepion esculentum; assembly: GCA_964036315.1. NCBI lineage: Eukaryota > Metazoa > Mollusca > Cephalopoda > Sepiida > Sepiidae > Acanthosepion > Acanthosepion esculentum. The sequence goes on along the minus strand of OZ038518.1, from coordinate 68,214,995 downwards.
AAATCTGACTTCCAGTTGAAAAAAGAAGTAAGAGAGACTGACACTTCTACAAAAAACAATAACCTGCCCGACAGAAACAGCTCCTGGTCACGACAGGGGTGGCAGTTCCGCCTTAGCCACTGAAAATGTTACCTCCCCTGATAGGCGGTTGACGAGGGTGGTGTATCGTACGTGCTTTTACACGTTATATGTATAATATATGTATATATATATATATGTGTGTGTGTGTGTGTGTGTGTGTGTGTATGTGTATGTGTGTGTATGTATGTGTGTGTGTTTCATAATTTTATATTTACAGCAAATAGTACATAGTATCGGATATACAACATTTGTAGAAATGGTATCGACATAGAAACCAACAGTGTATGGCATAAAAACTCTGCCCAGGTACATTTAGGTTTGTTCAGTTGCCATATATATATATATATATATATATATATATATATATATATATATATATATATATATATATATATATATATATTTGTGTATTCAGGCAGCAATCCTCGTTTCATGCACATTTCATTGAAAACGACTGACAAGGTGCTTTTATTTAGTTTTTTATATAATTTCTCATGCGATCTAATAATTTTTTTCTTTTCGGATGATAAATTATATAAAAACTGTCCGAATGTTCTTTTTATCCGAGCGCTTTCGGCTATACATTTAGTCATTTTCAAGGATTATATTTTAACTGTTAAAATTAGAAATAGTTTGTTGCACGTATGTTTTTATGAAATGTCTTCATTTTTTTGTTTCAAAACACGGTCAAGATATAATGTCCATGTTCAAAATTAATATTATTAAGTGTTGGATTTTTTGTTTTTATTGATAAGGCTTCCATTATTTTTAGCTTTTTTTTTTGGGATGTAGATGATGCTATTATATTAGTGTTGTCGACAAGTATGTTACGAATAGTGTCCGGTAGGTCCCCATGAATATTTAAATGAGATCTAATTGAGCTATTGTCAGAAAAGTGTAGAGTGAGACTGCGTGTCAAACATGTTGTAGTGTGGCCTATATAATTATTTACGAATTTTGATTGATCAGGAATACAATTCCTTAATGGGCATTTAAATTCGTAAATAATATTTTCCCTATTTAGTTTTGTTCTAGGAGGTGAATTATTATTTTTAACTATAAGGTTAGAGGTTTTAAATTTTTTATAATAAATAATTAATCTAATTTTTTGGTTATTGTCAACTGGTGTTATGCATTTTTTATAATGTTCCTAATTCTGCATCCATCCTGTTTATAATTTTCGTTCATCTGATTTTTATAAAAAATATTAATATTATTGTTTATGTTTCTATTCTCGCCGTTGCTATATATACAGGGTGCGGCTGGTATTTGAGGACATACAGATTTAAGATTAATACTGCTTCCTACTAACTGCCTCCTATTAATAAAAATTGGCAAAACCTATGATAACAAATGAAATGAAAAGGCATAATGTGATTGTGGCATTAAAGGCTGATCATAGCGATTTGGATATTGCACGTTTCCTCAGAGTTGCAAGATCGTTTGTCCACAAGATAAGAAAAGAATTAGTAGACGCTGACAGTTCCCCAATGTCTGTGCCATAACGTAAAAGATATTCTACACGTTCTGATAAAGTTAGAACATCTGAATTTATTCAGGAAGTCAAGCAGACAATTGATGAATTACCAAAAAGCTGCATGTGTCTGAAAAAAAAAAACACACTTTTTTTCCACAAGGTCTTAGAGTAAATGCTGCTGATTATATTGAGGTTCTAGAAACAGTTGTCAAGCGCTGGATTGGCAACATATGCAACGACAGGCCTTACATATTCCAGCAAGACTCAGCTCCATCCCACAAGGCTCTACGAACACAAGAATGGATGACTGACCATTTGTAAGACCTCATCACACCAAACATTTGGCCTCCTAACGCTCCAGATCTCAATCCACTAGACTATTATGTGTGGAGAGTTGTTGAGAAGGAGGTTAATAAACAGCCTCATAACACCAAAGACTCTCTTAAAGCTGCAATAGTTCGAGTAATGTCTGACATAAATAAGGACCAATTAATCAGAACTTGCAGACAATTTCGACCTCGTGTAGAGGCAATTATTGATGCTCGTGGTGGTTTTATTGAATAAAATTAAATAATAGCTAAATTTCATCTTTACTTGTTTGTAATCAAATATAATTATATTAATTTGTTCAGCAAGTTTTTTTACTAATCCCTAAAATCTGTTCTCAAATACCAGCCGCACCCTGTATATATATATATATATATATATATATATATATATATATATATTATATATATATATATATATATATATATATAATATATATATATATATGGCCAGTGGTAAAATATCGCTTTCATAACACCTAAATGATGACCAGACATATCGGATCTTGTTAAGATTTACTCTTCAATCCTTATGTCTTCCGTGAATTTGAGGCGTAAACCTCTTCTGTCGATAAAGCAGTTTTTTGCTTGTAAATCCTTTTCAAATGCTACTTTTGATTCTTCTGGAGTATCTTGGCATGACCTTTCACTTAGAATTGAGCCTCTATTGAGTGATATGCATATAACTCCATCCAAGATTTCTACTATCATCTCTTGAACTGGATCAGCAGAAAGAATGTGCATTTGATATCTCTGCTATACTCCTTAATAAATATACTCTTGAACTTTGAACTCTAAACTCTACAATAAACGCCATGCTGCTCTTTGTATTCCTGCTGGTTAGAAAAATACCCTTTTGTCGTTCCAGGCGAACCACTTGATCCTTCTAACTAGCAGTCTATTAACCTTCTATATTTCTTTTTGGCAAAGTACTAGAGGCTGTAATTGACTCTGAATTGGTTAAACATCTTACTTCGCAGTGCCTTCTTTCAGATAAGCAATATGGCCTTCGATTTCTAGTTCAACTGCTGATGTAATAAAGATTATTGTTGAAAAGGTTCATCAAGCTTCCGTAAAAAGTGGGAGAACTCGGACTGTTTCTTTATATATCCCGAATGCATTTGAATGGGTTTGGGATGTTGGTCTCACAAGTTGAAAGTTAATGGTATTTCTGGACGAATTTTTGAACTGATTCAATCTTTTTTATCAACACGCGAAATGAAAGTTGTCTTGAACGTCCAATCTTCTAGTACTTATTGCATTAATGCAGGTGACTCCTAGAGCTCTCTCCTTGGACCTACGTTGTGCTTAATGTTCATCAATGACCTTCCTGGTGTAATTAGTTTCCAACTAAGTATCTATGTGGATGGTATACTATTTACTTCTGTCTTGATGGTAAGTCTGATCGGTTCAATAATTTCAAATTGGCAGCTAATGTAAAAAAATTACCTACAATCTGTTGTTAACTGGGGCAAGGAATGGCTTGTTAATTTTAACACACTTAAAACGAAACTGCCCTCATTTAATAATCTGGGTGTACCCTTTTTGCCTGCCATAAGCATGGCTGATGCTAACCTCCAGGTAAGTGACTCATTACGGCTTCTCGGGCTAACGTTTTCTACTGACATAAAGTGGAATGATTATATTAAGTCATTTATTAGTTCTGCTGCTTGGAATGTTTATACTAGAGACTAACTCATTGCACCTTTTCAGGTTAAAGTTTATAAGATTATATTGAATCAATAGTTAACGGCAAATCTTCTAGATCTTTCTGCATTAATGCAGGTGTCTCCTAGAGCTCTATCCTTGGACCTACGTTGTGCTTAATATTCATCAATGACCTTCATGATCTCATCAGTTCCTAACTAGGTATTTATACGGAACGCACAAATATTTGCTCCTGTCTTAATGGTAAATCTGATCAGTTCATCAAAGTCAAATTGGAAGCTGATGTAAAAATTACCTACAATCTGTTGTTAACTGGAGCAAGGAATGGGTTGTTAATTTTAACACCTCCAATACGAAACTGCTCTCATTTAATAACCTGGGAGTACCCTTTTTGCCTGTATAAGTATGGCTGATGCTAACCTTCAGGTAAGTGACTCATTACAGCTTCTCGGGCTAACGTTTTCTACTGACATAAAGTGGAAAGATTATATTGAGTCATTTGTTAGTTCTGCTGCTAGGAATGTTGATTCACTGTATCGTGGTAGACAATTCCCTCCTCCACTCCAGAATCTTACACATTTATAAGTCTACCATTCGTTCGTGCATTAAATATTCATGGCAAATCAAGTCTGGTGCTTCTCATATATATTTAGAAATTCTTGATAAAAACCAAAGAAGAATCTGCAACATTATTGGTCCTGACCTGGCATATCGGCTTCAGTCATTTTCTGACCGTCGTAACGTAGCTTTCATGTGCTTTTTCTATAAATACTTTCATAGTAATTATTCTGATGAAAATTTCCCCTATAGCACCTAGACTTTCAGAATTTAAGTGCAGTACTGGATTGGTCGTAAGGTCTCATATTTTTAGTTAAAATGGCTGCTAGATGTAACAATAAGTTCTATGATAACAGTTTCTGCTCTTGTACTTCTCGCTTGTGGAAATTTCTTCCGAGTTCTTGCTTTCCAGTCAACTTTGGTCTTCAAAGATTTAATGTCAATCGTTTTCTCATGTCTTCTTAATTCTTGTTCTTTTATTGATATCGCTCCTTAATAATGTTTCTTTCCCATATTCTCTCACACTCAGTAACCCACTGCGTCTTAGTAGATTGCCTTACTTGGGATGAAATATGATTAAACAAAAATAAAAATAAAATAATAATGGCAAACACTATGAAAGAGCTCAATCACGAAGATTTGGACAATATTTACATTCATTGGAACGCAGAATAGCCCTCTTATAGAAAAGGTGCCAAAAATGAACATATTGTCTATCGCATTTGAATAAACTTTACCAATATATATATATATATATATATATATATATATATATATATATATATATATATATATATATATATATATATATATATATATAAAGTAGCTTAATGTAGCACAAGTACAGAGCAGCGGGCGTGACCATATTAGTCAGCGTCATGTACTTGCAAGCATCGCCTTGCAGGGGGTGCCATTAATTATATACTGATCTTAGTTTAGTCTGGCAACAGGTCATACTAGCTGTGAAGCCAGTGACAATTGAACTCAATCCAATAGAAAATCGAAACATGTTTATTGCATTACGGTATTATTCCATTAGCCAATACTGACACCAGGCCACTGAAATCGAGCACTAATACAGGGTGTCCACATAGTTCGTGTGCACTTTAAAAAATTTATAACTTTATTTATATTTTCGATAGAAATAATTTGTAAAAAGGATTAGAAAGAAGTAAATCTATATTTTTTAAGGTTTTATTGAAATTTTATTTAAGTTTCCACATGTTCTCCATCATTAGCAATACAAAGGGTAATACGATTTTGCAGTTCACGGAAAACATTTGCCAACTGATTTACAGTAATGCCTGAAATCACGTTAGTTATTTTAGCTATACTTAAAACTAGGTACATTAAACTTGATAACATTTTTTACAGATTATTTCTATCGCAAATACAAATAAAGTTATAATTTTTTAAAAGTTTTCACGAATTTTATCGACACCATGTATATATATATATATATATATATATATATATATATATATATATATATATATATATATATATATATATATAGGGTGTCCAAAAATTTCGTGTACACATTAAAAAGTTTGTAAATTTATTTGTATTCGCGATAGAAATAGTTTGTAAAAAGGATTAGAAAGAAGTAAATCTATATTTTTTAAGGTTTTATTGAAATTTTATTTAAGTTTCCACATGTTCTCCATCATTAGCAATACAAAGGGTAATACGATTTTGCAGTTCACGGAAAACATTTGCCAACTGATTTACAGTAATGCCTGAAATGACATTAGTTATTTTAGCTATACTTAAAACTAGGTACATTAAACTTTATAACATATTTTACAGATTATTTCTATCGCAAATACAAATAAAGTTATAATTTTTTTAAAGTTCTCACGAATTTTATTGACACCATGTATATATATATATATATATATATATATATATATATATATATATATATATATATATATATATATATATATATATATATATACAGGGTGTCCAAAAATTTCGTGTACACATTAAAAAGTTTGTAAATTTATTTGTATTCGCGATAGAAATAGTTTGTAAAAAGGATTAGAAAGAAGTAAATCTATATTTTTTAAGGTTTTATTGAAATTTTATTTAAGTTTCCACATGTCCTCCATCATTAGCAATACAAAGGGTAATACGATTTTGCAGTTCACGGAAAACATTTGCCAACTGATTTTCAGTAATGCCTGAAATCACATTAGTTATTTTAGCTATACTTAAAACTAGGTACATTAAACTTTATAACATATTTTACAGATTATTTCTATCGCAAATACAAATAAAGTTATAATTTTTTTAAAGTTCTCACGAATTTTATTGACACCATGTATATATATATATATATATATATATATATATATATATATATATATATATACAGGGTGTCCAAAAATTTCGTGTACACATTAAAAAGTTTGTAAATTTATTTGTATTCGCGATAGAAATAGTTTGTAAAAAGGATTAGAAAGAAGTAAATCTATATTTTGTTAAGGTTTTATTGAAATTTTATTTAAGTTTCCACATGTCCTCCATCATTAGCAATACAAAGGCTAATACGATTTTGCAGTTCACGGAAAACATTTGCCAACTGATTTTCAGTAATGCCTGAAATCACAAGAAGGACGGAACTTTACACTCGCAAACCGGTATTCGATTAAAGAAAGGTAAACTAAAATCTAGACTCAAATCCGATTCAGACGATTAAAGAAAAACGTTTATATTTGGAAAAACAAAACAATCTTAAGCTGATGTAATTTTTTATGTATTTTATATTTTTGTTTGTGTATGTGATCCATTTTAGAAAGTGAAGTACTGCCTTTGTGCAAGAGATAAGTTTATAGACATGTTTACAAAAGGGGAAAGTAAGGGAGAAACGGTTCTAACTTGTAGAGATTGAGAAGTTGGATAAAGTAGAGAACGGAGAACCGACCAAGACTAAAAAAAAGAATTTCTATGCAAAAACACTTGGTATTTTTTCATAATTTATTTCTGGCCTTCTAACTTCTTTTATTTTTATTTTTATATTTTTTCTCCTTAGTAATTCTACAATTTAAAACTTAATAGAGATCTGATTTAGATTTCTAAATAGGTAATTTTAATTTTTTAATTTTTTACTTTTAATTTTAATTTCAAATTTTATAAATCTATTAATATCTATGAGAACGGAGAACCGACCAAGACTAAAAAAAAGAATTTCTATGCAAAAACACTTGGTATTTTTTCATAATTTATTTCTGGCCTTCTAACTCCGACTTAGGTAGCCAAGTAAACTTATCCTATACATTACAATATACAACATTGACGTATATATGTAAGTCGATAAGTCCGTAGCCTAACGAATAAGCATAATTTATGCTTCACAGCAAGTATTTTATCTTTAATATGCTCTCCTTTGACAAGGCACTTAAACACTTCTCTATTCATCACATATAACGAATATTATACAGTGAAAATTTCAGATCGATTCGCACGCTACGCTAGGCTACTTACTTATTGATTCACCTATACACATTTGCATAGATAAATACTGCCACATAGACACACACACACTCTATCGCACTCTCACACACAAACACACACAGGTACAAACATATTTTTATACATAATTGTAGATACGCTACACACACATTTCAAATTGGATCACATGAGATTTTATACTCACATACAAATTCATATATATATATATATATATATATATATATATATATATATCAAGTATGTGGTGCAGTTCAATTTATATTACATGAATCATTCATACAAAAAGCAGATAGTGAAGTTAATGATATAGATGGCGAGAATACATCTACGTAAACAAATTTATTAAGATACATTAATCCAGAACCTGTAGATGAATGTTATGATCCCTGTTTTAATAAATTCCAGTTGCATAAGGTCTTTTTATACAAGTACTTTCGTCTGTTCATACAGACATCATCAGGTATGGAAATAGATTTGTTTTTTTACATCCAGGTAATAAAGGGATAACGAAAGATTAGATGTGATTCGAAATATGTTTTTTTTAGAAATGTGTTATTGTTAACGGTAAGAAATTTTGGAGCTTTCCGTTGCAACGTTTTGAATTTTTTTTGAAAATTTAAGAATGTGCGTTTTTTTACTTATATGGTAATAGGAGAATTCATTTCTAGTAGTAGGTTTTTCAGTCGATGTGGCATGAACTAAATTCTTCAATAAATAGAGTAATGTCGCAGTTATTATCCGAAAGTTGCACAGTATGATTCATGTAATATATATATATATATATATATATATATATATATATATATATATATATATATATTGAAAAATGAAAAATATTAAAAAATGAAAATCTTTAGACACATTTGGTTGTATATTAATATTTCTTAGTTTTTATTATAATTTCATTTAGATTCCTCAACTAGTTTCGGCCAATATGGCCATCATCAGGACGAAAATAATTTTCTGCTTGCTGGCAGCAATGAACTACTGAAATCTATCTATCTATCTATCTATCTATCTATCTATATATATATATATATATATATATATATATATATATATATATATATATATATATATATGTCATTCACAGACTGTACTGTTTCGCTGTATCACAGCTCCTCAGTGTGACTAGACTTCCGAATGCCTCAAGCCAGGATTGGAACTCAACTAATTTGGTGTCAGCCAGAGCTATCTTCACTCGGTAGAGTTACACAACTAAATCTAGCGTATTGTTTTTACAAATGTAAACAAATGCCAATCAGCCAAATGAAATTAAATATTTTGGTATATTATGGTATATTTTGATATATATTGTCTTATCGTAATATGTTTAAAGTTTCATTTATGTATACACACACACACACACACATATATATATGTATATATATATCAGTTATCTCCTGCTTAATTCCCACTCAAGGTTCTCCACCGCCTTAGCCAGGTATCTTTGGATCCTGTCACTGCATCTAACTAACTCCTTTATCCACTGTGCCGTGGAGATAACTGATAAGTGACATCCATTAGACATGGCACGTGGAACTAGAATAGTCTACCCCAGTGAGCGAAATAAAGGGTTCAGTTCGACATTCCAAGCACCTGAAGAAAACCGGACCGTACAACATTTCGAAATGTTGTAAGAAATATGGCTTCAAAGATGAGGACAATAGTCCGAATAATGGAAATAGTATACATAATAATCCATCTCAGAAATATAGACATATATATATATATATATATATATATATATATATATATATATATATATATATATATATATATATATATAATTATTTATTTGAATATTACAACATAAATATGTTATAAAATCATGACAAAAGTAGCCATTTTGTTTCAACACTTCTTGTGTCTTGTCAAGTGATAATATAGAATATAGAATAAATGGTTTTAAAAGTTTCAAATTAATCAACGATCCTTAGCTAAGAGTAAACGCTGTTACATAAGCTAGAGTAGCCAATCAAAAAACAAGTATAGGATGATTCGAAAAATTTGACAACTAAGCAAGGTTATCATAGATATTAATAGATTTATAAAATTTGAAATTAAAATTAAAAGTAAAAAATTAAAAAATTAAAATTACCTATTTAGAAATCTAAATCAGATCTCTATTAAGTTTTAAATTGTAGAATTACTAAGGAGAAAAAATATAAAAATAAAAATAAAAGATATATATGCTATTTAATTTATATTTTCATTGAAATTAAGTTGAAAGTTGTATTCGGAATCCCAGACGGAGATGTATACACTTTAGTTTTTTGTATATATATATATATATATATATATATATATATATATATATATATATATATATATATATATGCATATATATATAAATCCAAGAGGATAGAGTCCAAGTAGAACTCAATGTCCAGGACAGAGTAAGAATATAATAGTTTAACCCTTTTTTATTATACCTACAGTGACACGCATAAGTATTGGATACATGTTATTTTCTGTTATAACTCTAGTTTATGTTCGTCATTTTGCCTGATATTTGGTAAGTAATATCTCGTAAAGTTGTTTTAGTTGTATGTGGAAAGAAAATTAAAAACTCATGGTTGAAGCCATTTTATTTATCAGAGTTCAAAATTACTCTATGCAAAAGTATTGGATACATCAATTTAATATTTTGTTGCAATAGCCTCTGTTTTGTTTCACTGCTTCCAGTCGCTTTCTATAGTTGGCCACAAGTTTTCACACTGATCCACCGTTACTTTACCCCATTCCTCCTTGCATAATTCCTCTATTTGCTTGATATTTTGTGGATTCCGCTTATGAACTTTAACCTTCAAAGTATTCCACACATTCTCGATTGGATTCAAGTCAGGAGACTGACTTGGCCAATTGAGAGTACTAATACCATTATTTTCAAACCATTCCTTTGTAAGTTTTGCGGTATGTTTGGGATCATTGTCGTGTTGAAGCACGAAATTCCGACCACGTCCTAAAGAAGTTGCAGATTTCTGAAGGTTCTTCTCTAGAATCTCCCTGTATATGCTACCATTCATTCTACCATGGATAACTTGTAACTCACCAGTGCCCTTGGATGAAAATCATCCCCATATCATAATGTAACCACCCCCAAACTTAACTGTGGGGATGGTATTGTGCTTGTTGAAGGCAGTGCCATTTATTCGCCAAACACTTGTCGCTATGTTCCTTCCGAATAGTTCAACTTTCGTTTCATCCGACCAGATTACCTTTTCCCAAAACTGCATACCTTTCTTTTTATAAGTTTCGACAAACTTTAATCAGTCTTTGACATGTTTGGTTTTCAGTAAAGGCACTTTTCTTGGTGATCTTGAATGAAAGCCTGTACGATATAGAGCTCTGCTAATGGTATCCTTACTTACATTAATTCCAGCACCCTCAAGATCAGTTTTAATTTCAGAACGAGTAATGAAGGGTTTTTTTTTGCACATTTCTGCTGATCCACCTTGAAGTACTCTCATTTATTTTTCTCGGTCTTCCATTTCTTGGAAGGTTTGCTGTACCGTCGCCATTCTTCTTATACTTTCTGATGATATTTCCTACTGTACTTAGTGCTAGATTCATTTCTTTGCTAATTTTTCAGTAACCTTGTCCTCCTTTGTGACGTTCAATGATTCTATCTCGCATATCTCTGGATAATTCTTTAGTTTTTGCCATTTTTAATCCTTGAATTGCAGAATGTACATCAAAGAGTCAGATGATTACTAGCACTATCTTGTAAACAATTGTGTGCTTCTCTGATTGGTCAGAGGTAACATTCTAATATTATCGAAAATTTGAATATTTAAAGTCTTTTAAAATACAAAGTTTCGATTGGAAATTTGCAAAAAGTGTCGTGTATCCAATACTTTTGCATAGGGTAATTTTGAAAAATGGCGAACAAAAACTAGAGTTATAACAAAAAATAACATGTATCCAATACTTACGCGTGTCACTATATATATATATATATATATATATATATATATATATATATATATATATATATATACACGAGGTGATACACAAGAGTTTAATAAGTTGCGAAATGCCGAAAAAGAAAAACTGCCAGTGGAATTCTTTATATCCTGTTAGTCTGATTTGAAGATGAAATGTCCGACGAAATGCGAGATACACTTAGTTAACTAGACAAATAAACAGTGACCAATCTGTGATATATTTCTGTGATATATATATATATATATATATATATATATATATATATATGGAATAGGTTATATATATATATGTATGTATGTAAATGTATATATATAACCCATTCCATCTTAAAAAAACATGATCTGCGGACGAAAAGAGAAATGGGTTGGCCAAGGAAATGAAAATAAATGACATCAAATAACTGATGTCAGCAAATAAGTAATAAATCACCGGAGATAAACACATCTTTACCCCAAAAGAAAGACTATCACCAAAGTAACAATGAACAATAATGACGTCGGTACAAAAGGAAAAAATAAACAAGATGGCGCGGGCAGACATGGTGGGAAAAAATAAGTAAGTATAAAATTACAAAAAAAAAAAAAAATCAAGAATTAAGATCAATTATTGTTCCAAATTTATTAAGCTTTTCTCTAAGTAAAATTGATACTGAAGTTTGCTGTCAGTATTTTCTTTCTTGTAGTTACTTTTTTGTCAAAAAGAGATTAAGTTTTATCTACTTGGCCATTCAGAGAGAAGATTAAAAAACAACGAGGTCAAAGTAAAACTTATTCCCGTCTCTCTATTCTTCGTTTTTTTTCTCTGAGAAAATTTCTCACAGATAAATTCTGATATTATCGAGATTACCGTAGGGATTGATCTCGAGTTTTACTCACTTTTCGCAAAGTAAGACAAAGAAAGTCGAATACGAAAAGAAAACGCGAAAAGTTGTCTGATCCTAAAGCTACATTTTTTAACGTTTGATATTTTGCATTTTGGTCGAACTTCATAGTATTCATAATTTCTTGTCATTTTGAATTCATCTCAGGTTTTCAATGTGAATGATTCACACAACTTGTGCTGCGTACAAATATAAATATTTTTGTGGATTTGGAATTGATTCACGATTTTTATGTTTGAAGTTGCGGATCAGTAAGAAAAGATTGCGATGGATTTGAACTATTTACATTATTCAGACTATTGCCATCATCTTTGTTACATGTTTATCACAACGTTTCGGCCGTTGTACGCACCGTGGTTGGAATGTCGAACTGAACCCATTATTTCGCTCACTGGGGTATAATGTTCTAATTGCACGTGCCATGTCTAATGGATGTCAGTTATCTCCTGTTAGTTTGCCTCTGAAAGTTCTCCACTGCCTTAACCAGGTAATGAACTCACACTCTTTGGGTGCAGTTACTGGATCTAACTAGCGCCTTTATCCACTGTGCCATGTATCCTTGCTGTCATCTGTGTATGAATTTCTGGGTTTATGGTTTATTTATGGCAACAAAGATGATAGTCCGAATAATGTACATAATACCTCATCTCAGAAATATAGACAGATACTGAATGGCCGAAACGTTGTGATAAGTATGGCGACAAAGATGAGGACAATAGTCCGAATAATGTAAATAGTGTACATAATACCTCATCTCAGAAATATAGACAGATACTGAGAGGTCGAAACGTTGTAATAAATATTCTTCTTCTTCTTCTTCTTCTTCTTCTTCTTCTTCTTCTTCTTCTTCTTCTTCTTCTTATTCTTCCGAGTCTTCTTCTTCTTCTTCTTCTTCTTCTTCTTCTTCTTCTTCTTCTTCTTCTTCTTCTTCTTCTTCTTCTTCTTCTTCTTCTTCTTCCGAGTCTTCTTCTTCCGAGTCTTCTTCCGAGTCTTCTTCTTCCGAGTCTTCTTCCGAGTCTTCTTCCGAGTCTTCTTCTTCTTCTTCTTCTTCTTCTTCTTCTTCTTCTTCTTCTTCTTCTTCTTCTTCTTCTTCTTCTTCTTCTTCCGAGTCTTCTTCTTCTTTTTCTCCTTCTTCCGAGTTCTTCTTCTTCTTCTTCCGAGTTCTTCTTTTTCTTCTTCTTCTTCTTCTTCTTCTTCCGAGTCTTCTTCCGAGTCTTCTTCTTCTTCCTTAATATTAAAATGACGCACAAATGGGAGTAACGTCATGTTGGAATATGACGTTTAAATCTGAGACTATATTTCTAACACAGTTTCTCAAATATGGCAAACGGACATGCGTCTCAGTGGATTTTGTTTTTTTTCCATGTCACTACTTCCTTCTAAATCACCACTTGGGTAATCGTCAATTCGAACCTTGTCCTCAGACATATTTTAAATTTAAAAAACTAGATTCTCCTAAATCTATTTTCTGATATTGTACTGATAAAAAAAAACTTCGATATTTGCCGTAAAAATAATTCTCTCCACAAAATAGTTAAATGGTATAGACCGAGATGATTTTTATTAGGAAAATGGAAAAAGAGAAATATTTATCATGTTTGACGCTTATTTATCTGTCTTTTTTCCAACGTATGGCGGGCGGACTAAATGAAGTCACAGAATTTTATATGTAGATTTATTGAAAAGGACAAAATAAAAAAATGAAAAAGAAAAAAAGAGGAAAAGAAATAAAGCAAGAAAGAAAAAACGCCAATGGAAAATGGGAAATACTGGAAAAGAATGAAAATTCGAAATAAATCCAAAAGGTAGCAAAAAATAAATAAGAAAAAAAAGAAAGTATGAAAGAATGAATTTAATTAAACCTTTTTTTAAGGTTAAGGCAAGAAAATCAGAGAGAAAAATAAAGAATAAAGTAAAATGAATGAAAATGTGTAAAAATAAAACGAAATTGGAAATAGCAAAAGAAAAGCATTTTAGATAGAAAGAAAAAGGTGAAATAATGAAAGAAAAATCAAAGAACGAATAAATGTGAAAAAGACTTTAAAGAATAGCAATGGACATTTTTATTTGTCATTCAATCCACTGAAGAACAAATCAATTTTTTCTTTCCAAGCATGTTTGGAGTTAATCAAATTCATGTTTGTTCTTTCATTGCGTTTAGAAACGTGAGAAAGAACTAAAGTCTTATCATTTTCAGATGAACATCTTTCGTTTTCGGGTCAGAAAAAGAATTCAGTTACAAAATAAACAAGAAATTGCACAGATGTAGAAAGTATGAAAACAAATAAACACGTTACAAAACGAATCAAATATCGTTCCTCGTCATAAGCATGGTATTATTATATCGTTATTATTCCCTCTGTGTCTTCAAACTCGCAGAGAAAAGTCAGAAAACCATCAATAAAGAAAAGCATGAACAAAAAATATTCACAGAAGTTCTTACTTCGATGTTCGTTAAATGGATGTGTTACTGTATTTCGTATATTTTATACGTAAGAAAGAATTTTAAAAAGTGGATGCAGGAAGCATTTGAAGACTGTTTTCTACATTGTCAAAAAATGTAATAAAAGCCAAAAAACAAAAACAAAACAAGGCTGCATCTTTAAAAGAATCATTGCATACTGAAGCACTTAGTTTCCATTTATCAGCAGGACAATTTCTTAGTAAACTGACTTTAAAGTTAAATAAAACTTGACATTGATTATATGCTGGGTCACATAAATCAGTAAGGTATAAGGAATAACACATTGTCACAACAAATCTTATACAAACCACTATATAGGTTTTGTATTGCCACTTACATGTTTTATTGTTTTTTTGGATTGTGTACGTTTTGAATGTGAAATAACCAGGCGGTTTTAAAAATCTGTCTATATTTCAGAGATGAGGTATTATGTACATTATTTACATTATTCGGACTATTCTCCTCATCTTTGTTGCCATATTTATTAGAACGTTTCGGCCTTTCAGTATCTGTTTATATTTCTGTGATGAGGTAATATGTACAGTATTTGCATTATTCGGACTATTGTCCTCATATTTGTCGCCATATTTATTACAACGTTTCGGCCTTTCAGTATCTGTCTATATTTCTGAGATCACGTATTATGTACACTATTTACATTATTCGGACTATTGTCCTCATCTTTGTCACCATATTTATTACAACGTTTCGGCCCTTCAGTATCTGTCTATATTTCTGAGATCACGTATTATGTACACTATTTACATTATTCGGACTATTGTTCTCATCTTTGTTGCCATATTTATTACAACGTTTCGGCCCTTCAGTATCTGTGTATATTTCTGAGATGAGGTATAATGTACACTATTTACATTATTCGGACTATTGTCCTCATCTTTGTTACTATATTTATTACAATGTTTCGGCCGTTGTACGGTCAGGCCTTCTTCAGGTATTTGGAATGTCGAACTGAAACCTTTATTTCGCTCTCTGGGGTAGACTGTTCTAGTTTCACGTGCTATGTTTAATTGATGTCAGTTATCAGTTATCTCCTGTTTATTTCCCTCTGAAAGTTCTCCACTGCCTTAACCGGGTATTGAACTCTCACTCTTTAGGTCCTGTCACTGGATCTAACTAACACCTTTATCCACTGTGCCATGTGTGCTTGTGTATGAATTGCTGGGTATTATAAACCTAATGTCTTCAGCACCCACTTTTTTACCAGTGCTCATATTGTAATTTTTTTTTGTTGCATTGTTCGACATTCCAATCACCTGAAGAAGGCCGGAGCGTACAACGGCCGAAACGTTGTAATAGATATGGCGACAAAGATGAGGACAATAGTCCGAATACTGTAAATAGTGCCATTTTCTTTTCGGCATTTTCTTTCTCCTAGCCTGTCTGCCACCCAATGTTAGATATCCCTGTCTATTTAAATCATAGTAGATTAGCGATGAAACGGAGTTGTGCCTTTCCCAAGGGCATTAGTGGGAACAAGGCCAAAATGTTAATTCGGCTCGTCGATTACACTTTCCCTGCCGATAGTCATTGCGCTACTCTCTCACCTTTTGCTTGTCAGCACAAACCTATTTTGAAAGGATTTGATGAATCTAGACAGTTTAATTACAGGTATCGACTGAAAAATAAATAGCGTCTTTTGATCTTTGCATTCAGGTAACATTTCAGTATAGGTTTCATGGGCCCTCAGAGGATCCGTTATTATCGGTTATGGAATTATACAGGGTGTCCTGTCACTGGATCTAACTAACGCCTTTATCCACTGTACCATGTGTCCTCGAGAACATCTCTGTATGGATTTCTGGGTATTATAAACCTAATGTCTTCAGCAACCATTTTTACCAGTGCTCATATTTCAATTATTGTTGTTATCATAACATGTTTTTACCATATTGCAATTTTTGTTGTTATTATCGCTTTTCTCTGGCACTACTTATTACTGGTTCCCATACTGTATTCATTTCTATGCTTGGTCGGCTCAGGAGATTTTTGTGGCTAAGCATATGTGCTGATTCCTTAAGTTTACATATTTTCCAATGGTTTTCTTTGTATTTCAAATTAAACAACACACTCAATGAACTTGTGCGCCACCGAAACCTTCATGGCCCCAATTTTGTCCTCAAAATCTCTGTTTTAATAAAAAGTGAATATAATTTATTCAAACAAACATGCATTAAACCATCAAATCTCAGAGGGAGAAAAGAAAGAGAAACAAGATGCGCCAAGTATGAGAAAAACTATCTTTAACGATCCAGAAATATCAGATGACCTAATGAAATGTCACGAAACATACGCCAAATTTAATACTCTCATTACTCTTACCGAAATATTGAGAGCATTACTAGTTTCCAATCCGGCACAGGAAATTAAAAGGTGAACCGTGTTTATGGTAGTAGCCACCAACTACAGAGATTTGCGGAGAGCGAGCATCTTGAAAGTTTTTCTGTGAACAGGAGAAGCAACAGGTGGGGTCTGCATAAACCCCACAGTGATTTATCCGGAATTCATGTCGTCTAACATATTCTTGGGATCTGTCTATATTTCTGAGATGGGGTATTATGTACACTATTTACATTATTCGGACTATTTTCCTCATCTTTGTTGCCATATTTATTACAACGTTTCGGCCCTTCAGTATCTGTCTATATTTCTGAGATGAAGTATTATGTACACTATTTACATTATTCGGACTATTGTCCTCATCTTTGTTGCCATATTTATTACAACGTTTCGGCCCTTCAGTATCTGTCTATATTTCTGAGATGAAGTATTATGTACACTATTTACATTATTCGGACTATTGTCCTCATCTTTGTTGCCATATTTATTACAACGTTTCGGCCCTTCAGTATCTGTCTATATTTCTGAGATGAGGTATTATGTACATCATTTACACAGACACATGGCACAGTGGATAAAAGCTGTTAGTTAGATCCAGTGACAGTGCCCAAATAGTGTGAGTTCAATACCCGGTTAAGGCAGTGGAGAACATTCAGAGGGAAATTAACAGGAGATAACTGATAACTGACATCATTAAGCATGGAACGTGGAACTAGAACAGTCTACCGCAGAGAGCGAAGTAAAGGGTTCAGTTCGACGTTCCAACTACCTGAAGAAGGGCGGAGCGTACAACGGCCGAAACGTTGTAATAAATATGGCGACAAAGATGAGGACAATAGTCCGAATAATGTAAATAATGTATATTCTTGGGAATTGCGAGCAACGAAGACGATATCATGTCATATACATTTTTTCCTGCAGGAATTCAAAATCTACTTTCAACAACTAGGTATTTTACATATTATTCAAGCATTAGATTAAATGGTTGTCGATCAGGAATAGTTTTTTGAGATTTTTCACGATTATAGAACCCCCCCAATATATGGGATCTAGCTGTCCTGATTTGAAGTCTGGGACGTCCAAATAGCTAACGTCTCAACAATACCAAATAACGGAATATCAAAGATCGCCAACAAGGACGTCATCGATTTCGAATCAGCGAGCGTTCGGTCGCTTCCGACGCCGCGTCCGGAACGCTGAAATAGATTTTGTTGAATAGGTTTTTCGTGTTTTCAAATATGAACAGGTAATACATTGTTTTGAAAATATACTAATTTTTATATTGGATGTATTAGCTTAGTTTTGTTTTCATTGTAAATAAATTTAATTTATTATTATTACCTGGCACATCCTACACACGCACACACACACACACACACACACACACACACACACACACACACACACACACATATATATAGAAATATATATGTATATACTTAAAGACATTTTTTGTTTAACATTCTTTTTATAGATACAAGTATTTAAGTAAATGCTCTGTTTATAGTAAACAGTATTAAATAACATTTACCGGCCTACTTAAGTAAATTCTTAAGTATTTACTTAAATACTTGTATTTATAAAAAGAATGTTAAACATAAAAATGTCTTTAAATAATTCTCGGACTTTGACCATTTCATAATATATATATATATATATATATATATATATATATATATATATATATATATATATATATATATTATCGCTTTTCTCTGACACTCCCATATTGTATTCATTTCTATACTTGGTCAGTTCAGGAGATTTTTGTGGTCTAGCATATGTGCTGATTCCTTAATATATATATATATGTATGAAATATGAAAAAGAATGTCGTCTCTGGGTGTTGACATAAATGTCCAAACACACAGACACACACACACACACACATACATATATATATATATATATATATATATATATATATATATATATATATATATATAATGCTAAACGCAGTCGTCAGACTATCTGACCATTGCGTTTAGCATGACACAGACTGTCACCTCTGGGTGTTGATTTCAATGTCCATTTTCATATTTACATACGCTCTAGCCCAGATATTGAACACTTTAACGCTTAAATATAGCATACCATGAAACTATATATATATATATATATATATATATATATATATATATATATATATATATATATATATATATATATATGATTTTCTCGCTGTTTAAAATTGCTACTCTACTACCTCCTATTTCACACATGTCTGTGATTATCAAATAAGTAGTTGCTCTATTGGCCTGCAAGTTGACGGGATGTTTTGTTATCTTACATTGTTGCAAAACAAACAAACACACACACACACACACACACACACAGACATATATATATATATATATATATATATATATACATACAAGCGACGACAGTCTGTTTCATGCTTCAACGCAATCGCCAAACCTGAAGCATGAAATAGACTGTCGCCACTTGATGTTGACCTCAGTTTTCATATATATATATATATATATATATATATATATATATATATATATATATGAAGAAATATTGTCTTAATTTGTGCTATATTTATGGGATAAAACGCTCAGTATCAGAGCTAGAGCGTGTGTAAATATAAAGGTGAACATTGAAGTCAACTCCCAGATGCGACAGTCTGTTTCATGCTAGACGCAATCGTCGGGTCACGACAACAGCGTCTAGCATGAAACAGCCTGTCGCCCCGAAGTGTTGACTTCTGTTCACTTATATATATATATGAGAAATCAGTTGATATTGGACTTTTCTTTCTTTACACTTCTTTTTTCTCATAAATCGTAATATGTTTCTGTTTCATATTCTTTTTCCTTTTCATTCAATTTCTGCGGCTCGTATTCGATTTATTGGTATTGTTAATCCCTGCAACTTTCACTTTATCCACTACTACTGCTACTACTACTATTGCTATTATTATTATTATTATTATTATTATTAAAGGTTCAGCCTTCAAGGATTGCACCGAAAACGGAACCTGGTGGCGCGACCCAATAAGTACACAGCAATGGACTAATTACAGCACTTGTGTTCATATCGAGGTAAATCATGCTTATGCATATGCATCCATGGGGAAAAGCGTATGTACGAATGTATTTACGCTTAAACATATTTTAAAAGAAACTATTAGTCTAATTATATATATATATATATATATATATATATATATATATATATATATATATATATATAAAGACATTTTTATGTTTATACATTCTTTTTATAGATACAAATATTTAAGTAAATGCTCTGTTTATATTAAACAGTATTAAACAACATTTACCGGCCTGAATGTCCGAGAAATTTTAATAGAAAATATTCGTCCTCCGACAGGAATCGAACCTGTGTCCTATACGGAACCGTCATATAGCCTGACGTGCTTTTAACCGATTTGGTCGCAGAGGATAATCCGGTTAGCAAATTCGATTTTACTGTCTTTAAACATCAATCTTCCATGAATATTTTCTATGAAAATTTCTTGGATATTCAGGCCAGTAAATGTTGTTTAATACTGTTTATTATAAACAGAGCATTTACTTAAATATTTGTATCTATAAAAAGAATGTATAAACATAAAAATGTCTTTAAATAATTGTCAAACTTTGTCCATTTCATAATATATATATATATATATATATATATATATATATATATATATATATATATATATATATATATATATATATATATATATATATATATATATATATGTATATATATATGTGTGTGTGTGTGTGTTAGGGATATGACTTTGTGTACCCCTATATTTTTGTAGCATAAATCGATGAACTTTTGTTCGAAATGAATGAAAAAGACATTCATTTGTCGTATTTTTTGAAAAAGGTGACCCCTCAAACTGGAAATTCGATTTTACCATTTTACTCAATAAGGGTAAAATATCAAAATATTTTAGAAGCTTTATTTTTCAATTTGCCAATAATGTAATTGCATAGTACTTATGTATTTCAAGGCTTTTAACAGTTTACAGCAAAGACATAACATTACAAATAAACAAAAATTGCAAACATGCATATAGAATTAGAAACTTACATCTACGAATAAGAATAGCTATATAAAGAAAAAATGTGCAATATTTAGCAGAAATTATAACATAATATAAAATTAATGTGTTTTGTTAGACGAAATATAATTAAGATGAACGTTCTCCATTTTACAGACGTCATAAAGATTTTTAAGGCACTTGATTGTTCGTTCTGAACACTGATTTGCTCTAGGAATTTCTCGTCTCGATACTTCTGGATTCTTTTTCACATAAGTTCTAGAAGGTTCCAGAAAGTTCTAGAAGTCTTAAGAAAGTCATAGTAAAAGAAACTCGTCCATACTTAGAATACTGCTGCCACATATGATCCGGTGCCCCTGCTGTTTACCTGGAGTTCCTTGATAAAATCCAAAGGAGAAACAGCAATATTATCGGTCCTGATCTGGCAGCTCGGCATCAGTCTCTTTCACAACACCGTTCACTTTCTTGGTAATCGTTCGGATGAGCTCTTCGCTATGGTACCTAGACTTTTTGAATTTAAGCGCAGTACTAGACCGGCGTCGAGATATCGTCAATTTACAGTCCAGCTGGCGAGATGTAACAACAAATTCTATGCTAACAGTTTCTTTACTAGCACTTCTCGCTTGTGGAACTCCCTTTTTTTAAAAAATGATCGATAATGCATTCTGATACACAGTGTCGAATGCATTTGTTAGATCAACAAAAATCAGAAAATATTATTTTCCATGTAACTTTTGTTTTTATTGCCTATTTAGTTGTCTTTTTGTCAAGTGTTGGATTTTGCTTCAACACCCTGTATTTATCTGAAGATCGCTCGATACGTGAAACTGAGTCACTCGATTGCATGTCCACGCGTAAAATATATGTTAGATAAATATAAATATTAAGGCCATGTTGCGCTTATATC
>OZ038518.1:68177821-68187821 GCA_964036315.1 Acanthosepion esculentum | reverse complement strand
TCTGCATTTTGGGCTAACATAGTTTTTCAGTATATGTGTAAGAAAAGTTAGCATTAGTCCCATGCAGCAAGAATAAAACCTTAGGTTTCAATTTTAACCTTGCCCAACATAGCCACTGACAGGTACGGGGTTTGTCTACATTAGTTTGTTTGGTACGGGCAGAATATTGGTCGTGAAGCGGTTTATCTTGGCATTGTTTCTGTATCTGGCCAATTGCATTTGCTTTTGCTTCCTTCTTAAAGTATTTGGCAGCTTCAGTCGGTGTATTATGTTTTACTTGTATTTCTTCACCCACTTGAAATTCCATTTCGAGTTTGGTGAATAAAATTTCTTACTTCTTTCATGTTCTTTGACACATATCATCATCCAGTATTCTATAGTTTCCAGGTACCTTTCAAGGCCAATTGTAGCTTTGTGAAACGGTTCTAGTTGAACTAATCCTCTGCCTCCTTCGGATCTGGGCACATATAGACGAGCAACATCAGTCTTCATTATGTCGAGATAAATATCATGAACACTCCGATGGAAGTGTGAAAAAGAATTTTAAAATATAGATAACAAATACAAATATTATTATTTTTATATATACTTTAAAGCAAATATTACTAAAGACAACAGACATTTTGTGTTGATGAATTTTACTGATCAACTTTACTTCAAGGAATAAATTCTGTCAGAACTTGTCATAACTTGTTATATTCAACACACACACACACACACACACACACACACACACACACACATATATGTGTGTGTGTGTGTGCGTGTGCGACTGATCGGTCTCACCTACGCTGACCTGAGATGGAACAAACAGACTGAGTCAATAGCTTCGTCCACCGCTTGGAAAGTTGGCTCCCTGTTCCGCGCCAGGACATTTTTCTCGCCGGAGTCGATCCTTCAAATCTACAAATCAACCATTCGCCCTTGCATGGATATTTGCTGCCATATATGGTCTGGAGTCCCTTCTAATTGTCTCAAGGTCTTTGATAAGATCCAGAGACGGATATGCAATGTAATTAGCCCTGATCTGGCATCTCGACTAAAGCCGCTATCTCACAAACGTGCCGTTGCCTCCCTCTGTCTTTTTTTATAAATACTTTCACGGTAACTGCTCCGATGAGCTGCTTTCGCGGGCTCCCAGACTTCATGAATTTAAGCGCTCAACTAGGCTGACATCTCGCTCTCACCCGTTTACTGTTGAAACTGTTAAAAGTAGCCGTCTCTTCTACTCCAATAGCTTCATGTCTCGCACTTCTCGCCTGTGGAACTCCCTCCTCATTTCTTATTTTTCTGATAGCTATAATCTCCAACTATTCAAATGTAATGTCAATCGACGCCTCCAGATGCCCTGACTTTAAACACTTTTGTTTTCATCTTTTGTTTTTAGGCTCACCGTACAATAACGTATGTCAGCATTGCTTTCAACCTTCTCAGCGTGTTGTTACTTGTGCCAGCGAGTTTGATCTTTCTCTCTTACAGGTGAGTACATTGGTTCACCGATTCGTTTGCATATGTAGAATTCTTTTTATTGGCATTCACCAAAAACTTAATAAAGGCAAATGGCTCTACAGGTGACTTAATCTTGGTATAAATGAAACACTCGAAAATATGATAAAAATAAGTTAAATCGCTATGATAATATATATATATATATATATATATATATATATATATATATATATATATATATATATATATATATTTAAAGACATTTTTATGTTTAACATTCTGCTTTCTTTTTTTTAATTTAATTTTTTTAAAATTTTTTTTATTTAAGTAAATACTCTGTTTATAATAAACTATTAAATAACATTTACCGGGCTGAATGTCTGAGAAATTTTCATAGAATATATTCGTCCTCCGACAGGATTCGAACCTGTATCCTATGTGGAACCGTCATATAGCCTGACTTGCTTTTACCGTTTCGGCCACTGAGGATCGTTAGGTTGGTTATATATATATATATATAATGCACTCTCTCGTTGGTTTCGACGTATGAGGATCTGACGGCTTAGTTGATTCAGTTATGAGATTTTGTGCGATGATCTTAAGTGGCATTTAAGACACGCTAGTGATTTAAAAAGAGTCCACATATGGCGCAAGTGTCAGGATTGTGAAATGAGATCACTGTTAGATTGGCTGACCTTTTAGATCTTGCTCTCGCTTCTTGAAGATGATTCACTGAAACACGTTGATCTCCATTCGACCCGATCCAAGGCTAAGCGCTCGAGGGTGTTATGTCGTATATTGACAGATGACAAGTTGCTCTTCAGCTTGTCTTTGTATCTTATCCATGGGCATCCTACATTCCTGTAGCCCTGATCTAACTGGCTGTACATTAGGATCTTGGATATCCTGTCATCAGACATTCTCAAGACAAAACCAGTCCATCGTAACTGAGACTGCATGAAAAAAGTCTCGATCCCTCCAATATTACACCTGTTAAACAGGTCTACGTTAGATGTCCTATCTTGAAGGTTAACTCCACAGATTTCACTCAGACAGCTCTTATGGAAAACATCCAGCTGGCATATATGGTACCTGTATGGAGTCCACGACTCTGAGCCATACAAAAGGATGGCAAGTACAACTGCTCTGTAAACTCGAATTTTCGTATCCAGTCGAATACCCCGCTCATTCCACAAGCGGTGGCGAAGTTTGCCGAAAGCACTGGTAGCCTTAGCAATCCGATGCATGATTTCATCATCTAAAGTTCTACTGTAATTGACTTTGCTACCAAGATAGGTGAAAGACTTTACACAGTTCAGGGCTTTGTCTTCTACTTTCAATGGTCTCTCTGGAAATTTGTTGACTGGTGGTTTTTGTTTCTCACCACAGAATTGCTTCGGAGTAGGACAAGGTCGGTGCACTACTTCAGTTTTCTTTATGCTAAGTGTAAGACCAAAGGCTTTACATACAGCAGAGAAATGATTTATTAGATGTAGAATAAGAACGAATCAAGGGTGAAAGTAAATTCTGTTATTTATTTAATTTAGACTATTATTCTGCTTGTTTTTTTTTTATGAAGGATTTTTTTACCAAACATCAGAGTATAGATGCTAGTCAATCCCCGACAATTCTAAGCTGAAATGAGTTATGCTTTCTAACAGTGAAACTTACACAATAATATTCAGCAGGAAAGAAAACAGCGAGGAAAAGAAAGCGAAAGAAAAAGAAGATATGCAAGAGGAATGATGGAAGGTAAGAAAACTAAGAAAAAGAGTGAAAGAAAAAACAGGAGAAAATACAACTCAGGATAAAGAAAGTTGATGGTTGATGATGAAAAATGAGCGTCTAGATCAAGGGCCATTCAGAGATTGACTTCTTGTAGATTTACTACCATCAAAATGTAAGAGAGCCTAGGTTCCTATACTGATTAACCTATAGCAGGAGTAAAGTGTCTTCATCACTTTTCCAATGTTATTAGTGTGAATTAAATTAGGTCAGAATTGAGACTCGGAACTTTATGCTATACGCACGGGTAATACCCAATAGTTAAATATAGCAACAAGTTAAATTTACATATTTAATGATTATATACAGGATGTGCATGGAATTTGAATATGTATATATATATATATATATATATATATATATATATATATATATATATATATATATATATATATCACAATCGCGAATGCCGTGGCCCATCAGGGTCATACGGGCACCACATGTACTACAGCCGCAGTAAAAGTGGTGTTTCTTGGGCAAGATAGCCTGATAAAGGCCAACCCTTTACAGGGCTGAAACAGTAATTCACAGTTAAATTCTTTTAGACCGGTTGCCACCTAATATATATATATATATGATATTAGTGGTCAATACATATATATATATATATATATATATATATATATATATATATATATATATATATATATATAATGTTGCGGCCAAAATGTTCAGAACGGCATTATTTTCGTCAGAAAAGTAGGTATAATTTTTCATCAAAGTTGTTTTATATTCTATAATTTTCACAGACAATAAATACAATATTATTGTTATTGTCTGAGATTTTGGTGTAATTTGAGAGGACAATACAAAAGTTATGGATGATTTAGTGATTTACTGCAAAACCCATGGCGGCCAAAATGATCAGAACGGTTGCTTTTACTCCGTCTTTTAGTATATTTAACCGGCGAACTCTAATTTTTTAAATTTGTTTACGTGACGGTTCGTTTACTAAACATTAGTAAGAATATCGGCAGTGTACTTTGTTAATATAATGCCACTTACTCCGTTACCAATTCGTCAGCAGATTATTAAGCTTCGAAAGAAGGATAATTTAAGTATTGGGTCTATTGCAAAGATTGTTAACAAGTCAAAAAGTGTTGTTCACGGTATTCTTAAGGTCTACGATGATTGTGGTTCGTGTGAAGCAAGAAAGTCTACAGGTAGGCCAAGAAAAACGACCAAGAGAGAAGATCGTGCTATGGTAAAGTTGGTTAAAAAGGACAGATTTAAAACTGCTGCTACTGTTTCTCGGGAAATGAGCATTGTACCGAAGAAAACTTTATCTCGAAAAACTGTGTCTCGTCGTTTATTTGAACATGACCTACAAGCAAGAGCACCTGCAGTGAAGCCACTGATCAGCTCCAAGAATAAAAAGTGTCGTCTTACCTTTTCAACCGAACATGTGTTGTGGTCTCAAGAAAAATGGCAAACGGTGCATTTCAATGATGAATCTAAGTTTATGTTATTTGGCTCAGATAGGAAAAGTACGTTCGTCGAAAAGTAGGTGAAAAATTGTCACCTAAATGCCTTAAGACTAGTGTTAAATTCGGTGGAGGAAGTGTCATGGTTTGGGGGATGATATCTGGAGATGGTGTGGGCCCTTTGGTGCGATTACATGGAAAGGTAAATGCAGGAGATTATAAACAACTTGTAAAAGATCATGTCTTGCTTGTGCTGAGAAATTCAACTAAGCGACCACCCATATTCATGCAGGACAATGGCCCATGTCACAAGGCTAAGGTGGTCATGAACTTCCTCAAGGCTGAAAAGGTTATTGTAATGGATTGGCCTGCTCAAAGCCCAGATTTCAATGCTATTGAAAATGTGTGGAATATTCTAGGAGAACGTTCGAAAGCCAGAAATCCTAAAACAACCGAGAAATTATGGAATGCCCTTCAGGAAGAATGGAATAAGATCACCCAGCAAGAAACTGAATATTTAATTTCCTCATGCAGTCGAAGATGTCAAAGTGTGATTGAAGCTAAAGGGCTTCACACTAAATATTAAATAATTCCATGTGTTTTGCAGTAAATCACTAAATCATCCATAACTTTTATATTATTCTCTCAAATTACACCAAACTCTCAGACAATAACAATCAATATCGTATTTATTGTGTGTGAAAATTATAGAATATAAAACAATTTTGATAAAATTTTTTACATATTTTTCTGACGAAAACAATGCTGCTGTTCTGAACATTTTGGCTGCAACTGTACATATATATATATATATATATATATATATATATATATATATATATATATATATATATATATATATATATATATCCGAATTAATATAGTCTTAAGATATTTATGGGATAAATCAGAGATATAGCGTGTGTAAATATAAAAGTGAACATAGAAATCGACACTTAGAGGCGACAGACTGTTTCAGGCCACCAGTGCTGTTATTTTTCTAACTATTTATATATACGAGTCAGTGGTGCATTGTGGGTACTCTATTTTGGCGGTTATTTTACCGGAACTCGTTTATTTGTTTATTTATTTATTTGGGTTAAATTAGTTTGCTTGTTTTTATTCATTTTTATTTTTTATTTCTTATCTTTTATTTTGATCGGTGTTTTTATTAACGTAGTAAAAATTTGTTTATATAGCTTGTATAATAGTTTTGTTTTTGTTTGGAGAGATAATTAAAGCTATTTGTTCAATTTTGGGGTTGATTGTTGTAGTTTGTTCTAACTATTATTTTAGCGGCAACAGTTTTTAATTTGTTTATTACTTCATGTATTTATTTGGATTGATTATCTTTATTTTTTCTAACGGCTTGTTTATCGGTATCGGTATACATATATATATATATATATATATATATATATATATATATATATATATATATATATATATATATAAATTCCCAAGAGGATAGAATCCAGGTAGAACTCAATGTCCAGGACAGAGTAGGTCTGATGAATTTGATCGTGATAACGATTCCAATGTAATAAATTATAACCATAGAATATTAGTGTTTGAGCCTTTTATATATATATATATATATATATATATATATATATATATATATATATATATATATATATATGAAGAAATATAGTCTTAAGATGTGTTATATTTATGGGATAAAGTGCTCAATATCAGAGATAGAGCGTGTGTAAATATAAAAGTGAACATAGAAGTCAACACTTAGAGGCGACAGTATGTTTCATGCTAGATGCAGGTGGCCTGACGATTGCATCTAGAATGAAACAGACTGTCGCCTCTAAGTGTTGTCTTCTATGTTCACTTTTATACATATATATATATATATATATATATATATATATATATATATATATATGTGTGTGTGTGTGTGTGTGTGTGATAAGAAGACTGTGACTTTAATTATTAATTTCGATATATTTCATTATAATGCTCTGTAGCCTACATTGAGCGCTCCCTGGATTTATATTCTCCTCGGAATTATTCCTTCCAGTCAGAAACAAACTGCTAAAACGTATATATATATATATATATATATATATATATATATATATATATATATATATATATATATATATTTTAACGCAGATTTCGTTAAATAATTTAGACATGTTCTGTCTACTTATTCTCGATAGGATTCTTTCATATTCGCGGATAAACCTTTTTGTGGCGTTATTAAAAGACGTGCGGAAAACACCGTCTTTGCTCATATTGTATTTATTTCCGAGTACTTTTGACATAGCATAATGTTATCATCAGAGTATTGTTAATTATAGAGCAAGTATTTAGTGTTCCTTGTTGTGAAGGACAAAAACTGTTGTGGTCAACTGATATAGATATATATATATATTAAACACAAGGAGGATGTGAAGAGTCATATATCGCTTAAGTTCATTCCCTTTCTATTTCCACTTTTTTCTCCTTTCTATCGCCTTTTTTAAGATTCGTTTTGTTTGTCTCTCTATGTTTTCGGTTTCTTCTTTTATTTCTTTTTCCCTTTTTTTTCGTTGTCTTCTTTCTCTTCTCATCTGCTCTCCTTTTACCCTTTGAGTCTTGATTCAGTTTCTGATGTTTCCTTTTATTCTTTTCCGCCATTTTTCCAGACTTTTTCCTCTGCCGTCAAACTTTACCTCTACTCTTCAACTCTTGGTCAAGCCAACATCCGGACAGGCTAGCAAAACTTTCCTACGGACATTTCTATTCTGAAATAAACGCTGTATTGGCCATCCGGTGATGTCCATTATGCAAAGAGGCAAATAATATTTTAATGAAAAGTTGAACAAATAGGAAGTTAAGTCTACAACTTTGCCGAAGCTGCGAACATTTCAAGATTAACATTTCAAAAAAAGAAAGTGTAACGCAGTGTGAAGACAGTTGTGAACATATTGGTAACAGGTTTTGATACACGGCTGGATATATTTTAAATAAGTACCAGTTTTGTCAAGAACCGACTTGATTTTGTTATTGCTCTTTAATTCTGACAGTTTGTGAGTGAAATTGGTTTTCTTAACGGGAAATAACACAATCGATGCAAGCAACATTTTGGCTTGAATTCACTTGAAAGAATCTAAATTACAGTGCTGTTCGATAAAAGTGACTCACCAGATTTTTTTTGCTAAATATTCTCTTCTCCAATGAAATGAATGTTGAGCTAAATTCAAAGGATAAGCGATCTAAAATCTGAAGAAGAAGCTTTGCAAGCTCTTTGAATTTAGCAGTAAGTACTGTCAAGCATCCGTTCAGTATAATGTTCTGGGGATGCTTTTCTTTTCATGGAACTGGTTTCTTAAAACCTATTTAAAAGACCCTCAGAAGCGAGCAGTACAAGAGAATTTTAGAGTCTTGTCTGCTCCTTTCTGCTGAAAGGGTGCAAATCGACCCCCACCAAGCTCATTTTTATGCAGGATAATGCTCCCTGTCACAAATCAAAATTGATGAAGGAATACTTTGATGAGAAGCAGGTGAGTGTTATAACATGACCGCCCCAATCTCCTGACCTCAACCCCATAGAAAACTTATGGAGCATTATAAAGTACAAGCTTTCGAGAAAGCAGTTAAGCAACAAAGAGGATTTGATTGTGAATTTTGTATCCGAATGGAATTCAATGCTTGGAGATGAGATTTGCCAGAACTAATCAATTCAATGCAAAAAGGGCTGAAAAGGTTATTCAAAATAAAGGAGGACTATTATTAAATATTTCGAACTATATTACCTATTATAAATAAATTATACCTCTATTATTCTTTATTTAAAGCTGTTCGGTTATGTTTCTATTGATTACTAGTTGCAGGAAATAAGTTAGTCACTTTTTTGGCACAGTGTTTTTCCCTAAATCTCATTTATAGCCAAAATTATAATTATCAATAGAATACTTTAGCGTGAGTAAACTTTTTTACTAGGTGGTCGGGAAGGGGTCTTTATATTAGTAAGATTAAAAATTAGTTTGACCCCAAAAACAATAGGCGAAAATTTTTTAAGTAAAAGAAATCAGGTGAGTCCCTTTTATCGAAAAGCACTGTAGTTTTATTATATCTAAAATTATATAAATCTTGTCTAAAATATGAAAAAGATATCTACATCCGAAAAATGAAATTAAGCAAGCATTTAAATATTGTCAAAAATATATTAATCATATTTTTCGTTTTGCCATTAAATATGAATCGGCTTTAAGAATGTTTATAGGAGTTGCTTTTATACTTTATAATCAAATAAAAAATCAGGCATATCTCTTCTTTTATACGACGTAATGTCATTGCTAAATAGTTTTACCGTGTAGGAGAAACAGTTCGCTTATAACACTTATTTCACTAACCGCAGCTTCTTGTTTCAATTGTACCTCATCCGTTTTTTCGATTTCATCTCCAAGCCAAATACAAAAAAAGAATCACATTTGAAGCTGTAGAAACAGCGTAACATTAAAGAAATCAAATTAGATTAGAGATTTGACTACAGATTAACACTAAAATTTGAGAAATACATTTTCTTGAAAATCTATACAAACATTCCATCCAGAAATTATAAAAACACCGCAAACGAAGATAAAGTGGAATTTATTTAAAAAGCTAATCCAGATTTTCATAAAATGTTCTGAAGATAATTTTTATTTTCATCATGGTTGTAAATTTATTTTTTCATTTTACGAGATTTTACGAGATTGTTACGAGATTGTTTACGAGATTTTACGAGATTGTTACGAGATTGTTTACGAGATTTTACGAGATTGTTACGAGATTGTTTACGAGATTTTACGAGATTGTTTTTTATATTTTCTTTTAAAATAAAAAAAAGAAATAAAAATGATGTGCAATAACAAAGGTCAATAATTTTATTAACAAATGAGTTAGTAAAAAATGAATATTTTAAGCCTGGACACTCTCTTCAAAACGGAATGGCACGATATGTTACTAGTTTTGACAATTTAGAGAGCGTAGATTGAGAAATAGCCTATTTCAGTCGCTCGATAATGAATATTGGGTGGTGACAGTGCACACATATTCTGTCATCCATAAACGTTTTCTATTGTATTGAGATTTAGCAATAAGGTAGGCTACTTCAAGGCAGATGAAAAATCACTGAGAGACGAAAAGTTTTGCGCAGGACGGCAAATCATATTGTCATGTTGAAAGATTACATGTTCCTTTCTTTTTATATATTGGCAGCTTTGGAATTATCTGTTCTAACATCCCTTGGTACAGAAGGGTTTTCAGAGTTCCGTTAACGATAATTACGCAGTATACTCCAGAACCACTAAAGCTACTCCAGACCAATATTATATATATATATATATATATATATATATATA
>OZ038518.1:68125321-68172821 GCA_964036315.1 Acanthosepion esculentum | reverse complement strand
AAGGCTGCATTTCATGGAAGAGCCGCCGTAAGGAAACCTCTTCTCTCCACTCGCAACATACAGAAGAGGTTGAAGTGGTGCAGAGATCACATGGCCTGGTCTGCAAACCAATGGCTGCAAGTCATATTCTCAGACGAGTCCAGTTTTTCTCTTTTCCCAACTTCAGGGCGAGTTTATGTGTGGAGGCAGTCCAAGGAAGCTTATAACCCTGACTGCCTTCTTCCAACAGTGAAGCATGGAGTTGGATCAGTGATAGTTTGGGCCGCCATATCATGGAAATGTCTCAGTCCAATAGTTGCCCTGCATGGTAGAATCAACAGCAAAGTTTACCTGAACATTTTGGGAGATCATGTTCATCCAATGGCCAAGACTTTATTCCCTGATGGTGACTGCATCTTCCAAGACGATAATGCTCCAATACATACCGCTCGAGTGGTTAAGAATTGGTATGAAGAGCATGAAAGTGAGCTAGAACACATGGAGTGGCCTCCCCAATACTCCAGATAGCAATATTATTGAAAATTTGTGGTGCATTTTGGAGCGACAAGTTAGGAGCCACTATCCTCCACTGTCGTGTCTTAAAGAGCTGGAGCAGGTGTTAATGGAAGAATGGCTAAAAATTCCTTTAAATGAAGTCAGGAAGCTGTATGATTCCATTCCCAGACGTATGAAAGCTGTATGTGAGGCTAAAGGAGGACCAACTCCATATTAAATAAATTTTCTTTGAATTTAACAAGCGTTTCAATTATTTTGTCCACCTCCTGTACCTTTTTTGAATGATTAGCAGAACAAATATTAGGTGAGATTGTGGTGGCACGGAGCAAGCGAAGGACCGGATATTAACCCTCAGAGGATTAGACAGCAAATGACCAATACTGGTCTCTGCGCACCCGGCTCCACGCAGAATTTCCGGTGGAAAACTAAAAAGAAATAAAAAGAACGATAAGCAATTTTCCACCAATTAAACAGCTCCGCGCCATACCCAACAGTTTGTTTCAGCAGACTGACTCTGATCCGAAGGGCACACATAAATAGAGCGATAAATTCACTTCTAAGACAGAAAGCTTTGAAGTACCGTCAGTGAATGTCGCTACTCTTTTCTCACCCGTCAAACCCGATGCCTTCAGCCTTCCTTCACCAACGGAGATATCAAAGGACTCCTACCAACCCCTTGACCTCACCTTTCATCTCCTGTGACCAGCACGTCATGAACTTAAGTATTAACAAAAGACACTTATATTCTTTTAATAATCGGATTTCTCTTCTATGAATGAACATTTTGTAACGGACTTTGTGCGTGTAAATCAAGAAACATTGTACTATTCATTGATGTTGCATTTAAATACAAAGTGTTTTTGATATACCCTTCTCTTTCGTATGTTATTTTGTTTATGTTATGGTGACCTCAATTTGATTGCTTGTTGAACCTTTAGGCCAAACTAGCGGCTGTCCCGAAGGACTGCTACTCTTTATCTACCTTCTGATACAAGCAACAATTAACAACGAGAATCCTACTCCCCCATAAGTGGTGACCAAGACGTGATTTTAACACATATATATACACGCACGCACAAAAAAAAAAAAATTGAACTGTCACAAAATTAGAATTTTTATTCAACAAAAACCAAAAACATGGCAGATGACGCTGAAGAAACTACAATTAATCAAAACCAACCAATCCAAGCTGTTGCGATAAAACCACCAAACTTCATTGAATCAAACGTAATAGCTTGGTTTGCGATAATGGAGGCGCAATTTAATATTGCAAATATAAGACAGACCAGTCAAAAATTTTTTAACACTTTGGCAGCTCTCCCTGTGGACGTAGTAGGAAATATACAGCCAACTATACTGCGATCAAAAGATTACGACGCACTAAGAGAAGCAGTGACGGGCGCTTACGAGAAAACAAAACCAGAGATGCTGGACAAATTAATGTCGTCATCGACTGTAACAGGTCGTCCCTCAGTATACCTGAATGAACTTATGTCATTAGCAAGCCGAATTGGCGTAGGGGACGATATCGTACGTCACAACTTTATTCAAGCCCTACCTCACTCCATTAAACCAGTGGTAGCGGCACAAGTCGATTTAGACACAGATCGCCTTGGAAGAATGGCGGATGACTTACTATTATATTTTAACAAACAAGACACCGCACATATTCGACAGATTTCGGGGAAGCAAAGGGATGAACAGCAAAATAAAAATGAAACTAAAAGGATACATGGCTGTTCCCACAGTGAAAATAAATTCCCTACCAGTGTTCGCCCTTTTAACAAGGACCAAAAACCTCTAATTTGCCGAGCGCATTTATACTTTGCGGAACGTGCAAAATTTTGTAAGCCGTGGTGCAGATGGCCAAATAAACGGAATGTTCAAATGCAACCCAACTCTCGCCCAAATTCACCAGTTCCTCGTGAGATTTCGGAAAACTAACTAGGCGAGAGGTGTTAGCTTCCATTTCCTCGCCGCTTCTCATTGTAGCCGCACGGTTAGGAGCTCAAAGTTTAAATTTTATTGTGGATACAGGAGCTGCCGTATCTATACTTCCGAAGAGATATTTAAGCGGAGCTGTAAAATACCCAACCAATATCTCTTTAGTGTCTGCCAACGGTCAAAAGATTGAATGCTCAGGACAAGCAGTACTGAATCTAACACTACGGAACCTCAGACGAGAATTTACCTGGACATTTATAATAGCCGAAACTGCTCAGCCACTCCTAGGATACGATTTCCTAAACCATTTCGGGCTAATGGTGGACTGCACAAACAATAAGCTGATTGATAAAATGACTAATAGACAATCCGATGCACATCCATCGTCTATTATCATGAATATAGATTTAGTACCGAATAAAGATGCTAACAAAATGGTACGAGCAATTCTGGAGAAATACCCAAACTTAATTTCTCCTCATCGCGACACGAATGCAACAAAACCAAAGATATTCCATAGAATAGAAACTGGTAGCAACCCTCCTACTTTCTCCAGAGCCAGACAATTATCAGCTCAGAGATGTGAAATTGCAAAAGAGGAATTCAAGAAACTCCTAAAGGCAGGAATAATTTCCCCTTCAAACTCTGAATGGAGTTCAGCCTTACATATGGTACCGAAGTCAGACGGCACATATAGACCTGTTGGCGATTACAGACATTTAAATACCATAACAAAAGCCGATCGATATCAAGTCCCAAATATAAATTCCTTGTCTTCGAAGCTTCATAATAAGAAGTTCTTTTCAAAGATAGACCTGTCGTCTGCTTATCATCAGATACCTGTACATCCGGAGGATGTTTGCAAGACAGCCATCTCTACCCCTTTTGGGTTATTTGAATATAACTATATGCCTTTCGGACTGCGGAACGCATCATGTACTTTTCAGAGAATGATGGACAATATCTTTCGTGATACTGATTATACCTTTGTATATATCGACGATATCCTTATATTCTCAGAAGATGAAGAAACTCATTCCAAGCATATCGACCTAGTACTACAAAAACTGAGTGAGTACGATTTTAAAATTTGTCTCTCCAAATGCATATTTAGTGCTAATGAATTAGACTTTTTAGGATTTCATATTTCTGCTAGTGGTCTCAAACCCAGTGCTAAAAAGTTGAATGAATTAAGTGAATTTCCTCAACCAAACGATTCCAAATCACTACGCCGATTCATCGGAATGGCAAATTTTTACAGAAAACTTGTGCCAAATTTCAGCGATATCATACTACCTCTCACGGAAAAAATACGTTTAAACCAACATTCCAAGTCATTAACCCTAACAAAGGAAGAAATTGAATCTTTCGAAAATATGAAAAAGTCTTTATCAAATGTAACTGTTTTGGCTTTCCCCAGCTCGAAAGCTAACAACTATCAACTTGTAACAGACAGTTCGAATTATGCGGTGGGTGCAGCACTTCATCAAATGATTGATAATCAACCCATCCCCATAGGTTTCTTTTCAAAGAAATTATCCCAAACCCAACAAAAATATTCTACTTTTGACAGAGAACTACTAGCTGCCTATCTAGCAGTACTCCATTTTAAACATTTAATAGAAGGCAGAAATGTAATGTTACTGACGGATCACAAACCACTTTGCAGTGCTTTTAAAAGTCAGTCTTCCTTAAAATCAGATAGACAACAGCGTCACCTCTGTTTTATCAGCGAATATGTAAATGACATTTCACATATAAGAGGTTCACAAAATATAGTAGCTGATTGTTTATCACGACCTGTCAACGCGATCACTATTGATATATGTGACTTACAAGAAATAGTGAAGCATCAAGCTACTGACAATGAAATTCAGGCATTCAAAGATCAACTGAAACCATACACAATAAATCAAAATGAAACCATATTATGTGACACGACATTACCTTTTCCACGACCTTTTGTGACTGAAAAGCTCAGAAAATCGGTATTTGACAGTCTGCATAATCTATCACATCCAGGAATAACATCTTCAAGAAAAATAATAAAATCCAGATACTATTGGCCGAAGATGGACAAGTCAATAAAAACCTGGTGCACAGAATGCCAGCACTGCCAACAAGCAAAAATAATAAAACACACAAAGAGCAAAGTAAATCCATTTGAATTACCTTCCAGTCGTTTTGAAACGGTGCATGTGGATATTGTCGGTCCCTTACCACCAGTAAAGAACCAAACTGACCCTTATTTTTCACCATATCGATATTTATTAACATGCATTGATAGAAATACGAGATGGATAGAAGCATGCCCAATAACAGAAATTACGGCAAAATCAATATCAACGGCTTTTGTCAATCTGTGGATCTCCCGATTCGGGGTTCCTCTTCATGTCGTTACGGACAGAGGAAGCCAATTTGAATCCGAATTATTCTCAGAACTATCAAAAATAATAGGCTTCCACAGATTACGAACAACGGCGTACCATCCGCAAACGAATGGATTAGTTGAGCGAGCACACAGAACTTTAAAAACGGCTATTATAGCCAGGAAAGAATC
The DNA here is from genome assembly GCA_964036315.1 of Acanthosepion esculentum. Taxonomy (NCBI): domain Eukaryota; kingdom Metazoa; phylum Mollusca; class Cephalopoda; order Sepiida; family Sepiidae; genus Acanthosepion; species Acanthosepion esculentum. The sequence continues at coordinate 68,167,822 of OZ038518.1, read as the reverse complement.
GTGGTTGTCAGCTCTTCCTATCGTCCTTTTGGGAATGAGGATAACACCTAACGAATCAAACTATTCTTCATTTACTGCAGTAACAGGGAGTCATGCACAAGTCCCCCGATTGTTAATTGACTCTATCAAGAACGAGAATAGTGAAATGACAAACTCGCACGTTAAAATTCTAGCCGACGAGATGCAAAAATTTGACATGGACAAATTATCCAGGGGACACCTGCATACAATACCTAATTCTTACATTCCAAAAGATTTACAAACATGTAAAAGTATCTGGCTAAGAACAGACAGAGTAAGAAAGCCATTGGAAGCTCCATACACAGGTCCATTCCAAGTATTAAGTCGTCATGAAAAATATTTTACTATTAAAAGATCGGATGACGTACATAGTAATGTTTCAATAGATAGACTAAAACCTGCATATATTTCTGAAAATATAAAATCAAAAGATTCCATTGGATCAAGACCGGATTTGGATAACTCCCTATCTTGTTCCGAAGAAACTAATGATAACAAACCAGAAACTAGAACGAAGTCCGGTAGAACGGTTAAATGGAAGAAAGAAAACACATATTTTTATTACTAAAAAAAACAAAAAAAAACAAAAAAAAAACAACAACAACAACTCCGTTTACTGGGGCGAAAGCTATGTGGTGGCACGGAGCAAGCGAAGGACCGGATATTAACCCTCAGAGGATTAGACAGCAAATGACCAATACTGGTCTCTGCGCACCCGGCTCCACGCAGAATTTCCGGTGGAAAACTAAAAAGAAATAAAAAGAACGATAAGCAATTTTCCACCAATTAAACAGCTCCGCGCCATACCCAACAGTTTGTTTCAGCAGACTGACTCTGATCCGAAGGGCACACATAAATAGAGCGATAAATTCACTTCTAAGACAGAAAGCTTTGAAGTACCGTCAGTGAATGTCGCTACGCTTTTCTCACCCGTCAAACCCGATGCCTTCAGCCTTCCTTCACCAACGGAGATATCAAAGGACTCCTACCAACCCCTTGACCTCACCTTTCATCTCCTGTGACCAGCACGTCATGAACTTAAGTATTAACAAAAGACACTTATATTCTTTTAATAATCGGATTTCTCTTCTATGAATGAACATTTTGTAACGGACTTTGTGCGTGTAAATCAAGAAACATTGTACTATTCATTGATGTTGCATTTAAATACAAAGTGTTTTTGATATACCCTTCTCTTTCGTATGTTATTTTGTTTATGTTATGGTGACCTCAATTTGATTGCTTGTTGAACCTTTAGGCCAAACTAGCGGCTGTCCCGAAGGACTGCTACTCTTTATCTACCTTCTGATACAAGCAACAATTAACAACGAGAACTCTACCCCCCCATCACCATAAGATAACAAAACTACAAATTTTACCAAGAGCTACAAATACAGAAAATTGTAGAGAGCCATGATTGCCTACTTTCTGAAATGACGTAGCACATGGGAGAAGGAAAAGATATAAGAGCCAAAAAAAAAATGTGAGAAAAATCATAATTATTAATTTTTGGCGATCTTATTTCTAACACACAGATTTCTCGAGCCGCTAAGAAATCACTTTGGAAATTCTACGATGACTAAGAAACCAACTAGAAAGCAGCATTTGTCGGAAATAAGGAATAAACTGTTTATTTCTAATCTGCTCTCTTTATTTAATGACCATAGAATAACAATCTAAATACTGCAATAAGTTACGTAAGCATCACGCCGAAAAACGTAAGCATCACACCAAAATTAATTTAACTTCTTTCCACCAACTCATCTGTTATATGGATAAATCGATTTTGAGTTCATGAGCTTAAAACACAAGATTACCTGAAGTCATAATTGAAAATGACATTTTAGTTGAAGTATTGTCTTCGGTATGACTGAACAGATCTTTTCGAAGGATCCCCATAAAACAAGTCGGATAAAAATTGCCTGTTGACTGGGTGTCTCTGTAAACAAGTGAGTTAGATATTCAATAATTCTTAGGGAAAGAGTCGCTCATATTGAACACGTACTTCTAACATTTAAGTCGCTCAGATTTTTCATCTTCGAGGAAACGTAAAAGAAATTGAGATTGGAGTACCGAGTTCAAATCCCAGCCCAGACCGTCGCGTTCGCTTTCTCACAAATACATATGGAGAGGTAGAAATCCATCTCTTCCCCCAGCTAGGTGTTAATAACATAGCAGACTGGGTTTTCTCTCTTTGGATGGCAACCAGTCTAGAAGAATAACTGCTTTGAATTGAAAATCAATCTGTAAAGGTGATGAGTTCCTCTCTATTGACTTAGACACAATATTACCACTACGGATACAGTACATGGGGCTATGGGAATCGTGACCTGATGAAAAAGGTAAGCATCACAGTGAAATTATTGTTTCCCCGACCTTCAGGAGGAGCCGAGACAAAAAAAAAAAAGAAGATCTAGCTGTTTAGTTGAACTGCTTATAACGAAGAGGAGGAAAGGAAATGATATGACAAAAATGTGATATCTCAATGATATCCTATTGTCTTTTTTGATTAATTGTATATCATAGGTGATAAAAATTTAGCTGCTTACTCCAACGTCCAGATACGTATAACCCCAATTTAGGTGGGCCGGGCTGAAACGTAGCAATCTTTATATATCAATATAAATGCATTTCGTCTCTCGATCATTTGATTTGAATGAATGTTGTTTTTTAAATTATAAAGTTGTAATAAAAAAAATATTAGAAGTGTTTGTATATTTATTTCACCCGTAAAATGAATATTACTCCTTAACTAGGCGTGTTCTCTTCCGATTTGCATAAAACTACAGGACCATATCTGTTTTGAAAAAAAAAAACAGCGTGGGATCCCATGACCAGAGCGATCATCGGTCACAGAAAAATCTGATTAGTGTAACCGTAAATCGTTGATCAACAATGAAAAGTAAGACTATTGACCGATCATCAGATCATCGCATCAAGAAACGCTCAAGTGACATCGAAATTGAAAACAAAATTCCTTCCGATCCTTCCAGTGAGCTTCTTTCCACTACATTCGTTATCAGTAGAATATTCATCCGAGGTATGAGGATAAGCGAAACCAGTCATCGGGACATAATTAAAGTCCCAGAGAGTATTAAAAATAGATATTAACTGACTGAGATAGATAGAGAGATAGATAGATAGATAGATAGATAGATAGATAGATAGATAGATAATGACTGAGATAGATAGATAGATACGAACAGACTCAGATAGATAGATAGATAGATAGATAGATATGACTGAAATAGATAGATAGATAGTTAGATAGATAGATAGATAGATAGGAACAGACTTAGATAGATAGATAGATAGATAGATAGATATGACTGAGATAGATAGATAGGTAGATAGATACGAACAGACTCAGATAGATAGATATGGCTGAGATAGATAGATAGATAGATAGATAGATACGAACAGACTCAGATAGATAGATAGATATGGCTGAGATAGATAGATAAATAGATAGATAGATACGAACAGACTCAGATAGATAGATAGATATGACTGAGATAGATAGATAGATAGATACGAACAGACTCAGATAGATAGATAGATAGATAGATAGATAGATAGATATGACTGAGATAGATAGATAGATAGATAGATAGATACGAACAGACTCAGATAGATAGATAGATAGATAGATAGATAGATAGATATGACTGAGATAGATAGATAGAGAGATACGAACAGACTCAGATAGATAGATAGATAAATAGATAGATAGATAGATATGAGTGAGATAGATAGATAGATACGAACAGACTCAGATAGATAGATAGATACGAACAGACTCAGATAGATAGATAGATAGATATGACTGAGATAGATATGACTGAGATAGATAGATAGATAGATAGATACGAACATATTCAGATAGATAGATAGATAGATATGACTGAGATAGATAGATAGATAGATAGATAGATAGATAAAAGAAAGAAAGAAAGAAAGAAAGAAAGAAATTGGAGATGCTCCATATTGAATTACGCTGGGTTTATGCAAGTTTTTTTTTTATTCCGAAAGCTAAAGTCACTTTTATCTTTTCTTTCTCACAGATTGGTTGCCGCTTCCTATACTTTATGTCCAGGTATTCTAACAACACCAACTATTTCTGTATGTTTGTTGAAGGTTTTTACCTTTATCGACTCTTAGCAGCCACCTTCGAGAAACCCAAAAACCTTGTTGGCTATTATATCTTCGGATGGGGTAAGTATTATAAATTGAGGTAACAAATTGTCAAGAAATCACCTTTAAAATAAAATGATCTCTTCTTTTGCCAAAATCTGTCTTCGACAAATAATGATGCACTGTAAAGTTACACTATTTTCATTATTCGGACTATTGTCCTCATCTTTGTTGCCATTTTTATTACAATGTTTCGGCCGTTGTACGCTCCGGCCTTCTTCGGGTGGTTGGAATGTCGAACTGAAACCTTTATTTCGCTCATTGTGTTAGACAGTTCTAGTTCCACGTGCCATGTTTAGTGGAAGTCAGTTGTCAGTTATCTCCTGTTAATTCCCCTCTCCATGTTCTCCACTGCCTTAACCAGGTATTGAACTCACACACTTTGGGTACTGTCACTGTATCTAACTAACGCTTTTATCCACGGAGATAACTGATAACTGACATCTATTAGACATGGCACGTGGAACTAGAACAGTCTACCCCAGCGAGAAAAATAAACGGTTCAGTTCAACCACCTAAAGAAGGCCGAAGCGTACAACGGCCGAAACGTTGTTATAAATATGTCAACAAAGATGAGGACAATAGTCCGAATAATGTAAATAGTGTACATAATACCTCCTCTCAGAAATATAGACAGATACTGAAAGGCCGAAACGTTGTTATAAATATGGCGACAAAGATGAGGTCAATAGTCCGAATAATGTAAATAGTGTACATAATACCTCATCTCAGAAATATAGACAGATACTGAAAGGCCGAAACGTTGTAATAAATATGGCAACAAAGATGTGGACAATAATCTGAATAATGTATATAGTGTACATAATACCTCATCTCAGAAATATAGACAGATACTGAAGGGCCGAAACGTTGTTATAAATATGTCAACAAAGATGAGGACAATAGTCCGAATAATGTAAATAGTGTACATAATACCTCATCTCACAAATATAGACAGATACTGAAAGGCCGAAACGTTGTAATAAATATGGCGACAAAGATGAGGACAATAGTCCGAATAATGTAAATAGTGTACATAATACCTCATCTCAGAAGTATAGACAGATACTGATAGGCCGAAACGTTGTAATAAATATGGCAACAAAGATGAGGACAATAATCCGAATAATGTATATAGTGTACATAATACCTCATCTCAGAAATATAGACAGATACTGAACGGCCGAAACGTTGTAATAAATATGTCAACAAAGATGAGGAGAATAGTCCGAATAATGTAAATAGTGTACATAATACCTCATCTCAGAAATATAGAAAGATACTGAAGGGCCGAAAAGTTGTAATAAATATGGCAACAAAGATGAGGACAATAGTCCGAATAATGTAAATAGTGTACATAATACCTCATCTCAGAAATATAGACAGATACTGAAGGGCCGAAACGTTGTTATAAATATGTCAACAAAGATGAGGACAATAGTCCGAATAATGTAAATAGTGTACATAATACCTCATCTCAGAAATATAGACAGATACTGAACGGCCGAAACGTTGAAATAAATATGGCGACAAAGATGAGGAGAATAGTCCGAATAATGTAAATAGTGTACATAATACCTCATCTCAGAAATATAGACAGATACTAAGTTAATTAGTGATATATAAGAACGGCCCAAAACATTATTTTCATTCACTAGAAATGCGGTTTGTTGAACATAAGTAAAATAGTAAAACTTGTCTTAATGTTTTATGTCGACCATGTTTATAATTGATTTTTTTTTTACTTTCCAATATTTCATTTTATTGTTCACTGCAATTGAGTCGCTCTCTCTTTCTCTCTCTCTCTCTCTCTCTTTCGCTCACTCCCGCGTCCACGCCAACCAGAATCTCTTGTGGAGAGAGAATGAAGACTTTATTATTTAATCTTCATCTATCTTTTGTTTACAGAATCACTCCATCGAACTTTGTTGAATTAAATGAATCCTTTAATCGGCTAATGAAACGCAAAATATGAGGTTATTTTCAACAGCCCACTGTTAAACATTAGTTTATATATCGAGCATATTATAAAGTAATAATTTTCCCCTAGTATTTCTTCTCTTGTAATTTCCGTTGTTTTATCACCCGCTATTTTCAAGCTGTTAGTAAAGACGGAAGGCTTCACGGCCTGATAGGTAAAGCGGTTGTAACGTTAAGTCTGACTTCTCAAGGAAAATGACAATGCGAGTAAGAATTACACCGAAACGGTAGGGTTTTTTTTTTATATTCGATCTCCGCTGCTTACAAACACGGCTGTAGAATGGCGATCTGAAATCGATATATATATTGATGTAATAGAATAACCTGGCACCCCCATGAATGACTACACTATAGGTAGTAACTCCCAATAAGTATCCGTAAGGCAACGGACTACAAAAGTCTTTTTCGGCTATACGGTCGAACTCTCTGCCTCTGAGCAGAGAGGAACCCGGACGAGGTTCCGCCGAAGGCTCGGAAAACGCACGTAAAACTCGGCCTTGTGCCACATCTTTCCCTCGTGGGGCAAGTAAATATCGTCTAGCCGAAATCTTTTTCGGCTATACAGTCGAAGTCTCTGCGTTCGGGCAGACAGGAACCCTTACGCCGAAGGGCTGAGTCTCGTCTGGGTTGGTAGATCAACCCGACCCCGGTTTTTTACGGGGTCTACGGAGAAATTTTTACCCAAATTTCTCAAAGGCATAGCGTAGTTAATCTGGAGCTCAGAAGTTCTTCAAAGATGCTAATCTACAAGGGTAAGTTGAAAAGTTCATAGGCTGACCATGAGGGACTGATGCTAGAGATGTGAAATACTACTAATAATCAATTTCAACTCTTCTTATTAAAAACGTCATTGTTTATTTCCAGATAAAATGATATCTAACCCTAACCCTGCCAGATAAACTGACATCTAACTGCTCAAAGAAGACTTCAAAAGTAAATAATAGCGACTTCGCTTGAAAATTGACAAAATTTGACATCGTGGTATTATCAAGTAACTGCAGAAAAAGAGTTTATTGCCCACAAGGAGATTCATGCTGACACGGTTGCAACATTAAGGGATGACATTCCAGTGGACGGCTGAATTTAAGAGGGGAAAGGATAGTCTTGAAGATGATACAATGTCTGCAACAGAGGGAAACATTGATTGTGTTCACCACATAGTGATGGACGACAGGTGATTGACTATAAATCAAATAGCCAATGCTATTAGCTTATCTCATGAGAGAATTGAAAATATTCTGCTCAGTGAACTTGGCATGAAAGTTTCTGCTCTGTGGGTACCATGTCTTCTGACACCTGATCAAAAGTGCACCAGACTGATCATCTCACAGGAAAATCTAAGATTGTTTGGGGCACTTTCAGCTGGTTTCTTTGGATGTTTTCTAACCCATGATAAGTGCTGGGTTTCTCACTTTGAGCCAGAGATATGGCGACAATCCATACAGCGGAAACACCTCTCCGCACCTGCTCCAAAGAAGATAAAGTTCATTTGCAGTGCAAGTGATGGTCTTAGTTTTTGAGTATGCAAAAATCATTGTGTTTATTGGCTATCTTCAAAAGAGCTATACTATCAATGGCGAGTACTATAACAACTTTCTAAGACAGTTACGAAAAGCTATCATGTCCAAACTCCCAGGAAAACTGACGAAAGTTGTCTTGATTTATCAGGACAATGCTTCAGCACACAAGTCCTTGGTTTCAATGGCTACTGTGCTTTGAACTGCCGTTGTCCTCTATAACTTCATTGCAGATAGCTGGGAAAGTAATCATAAAAGATTGGATAGATGGAATTTTGGTGCCATTATTCAAAAGGAAATGATTCCATCCTATGTAATAGCTATCGTGGCATTATCTACATTGTCAGTAAGGTCCTTGTGCGTCTTCTTTTGAACAGTTTCTCTGGCGACGCCTGTCGTCTAATTATCCGAAAGAACTTAGTAACATCAATATGGCGTTTTTTCTGTGAGGCAAGAGAAATACACCGAAGAACGTGTGCTTCTATGTTATGTCTTTGTCGATTTAAATAAAGCTTTTGATACGATTTTCCGTGGGCGCTTTGGAAAGTGTCGAGAAATATACGTTTTCTACCTAATTTTGTCCGAATGATCACTGAACTACATCGTGATATGGTGGCTCGTTTCACATTCAATGAAATTTTGATTGAAAATAGTGATACAAAGATACATTTTGAGACCTATTTACTCTTCCATCAACTTCTCGATATTTCTTTTCCTTTCGGTGACTTTCACGTCGACCCGAAAATCAGGAAATGTGTTTAACTAGAGAAAGTTCGACGCCAGGTCCAAAACAATAGAGGACCTTGTGTGTGAATTGTTTTATGCAGATAATTTAGATTATGTAGATAACTCAGAATCTGACCTGCAACTTATAATAGATCAGTTTTCTACAAAATGCGATGCCTTTGATCTTACCATAAACAAAGATGGAGATGGTGTATAGACTTCCACCTTGTGGATTCTGCTCTGAAATAAATCTTCTGATCAAAGACTAGATTAGATGTTGTTGACACTTTATCGTATGTAGGCAGCAGCATATCAAGGGATGGATCACTTGACACTGAAATACATTCTGGAGTGCAGATTCGCTTGGCAGATCTTCTGATGTAACAGTGTGGGATAGAGGAAGAATTGATAAAAACTAAGAAAAAAGCGTAGAAAAACCGAATGACATCGGAATCCAGACATGTAAGTCAGGCTTCCCTAAAGAAAAAAATAACATTTAGGATTCTTGCATCTTCAATGCTTCCACTCGGAAGTAATTATATCTGAAGTTTGCGTTTATATCTCCCCGTCCACCTAGCTCAGTGGTTCCCAACCGCTGTGCCGCGGCCCATTAGTGTGCCGCGGAATGATTACTGGTGTGCCGCGAGGAGATAATACCTAGAAGCCATTTAATTTCATTTTGTTTAATAAAGACATTCAATTTCTTAATCATGATGACACCGCTCAATTCAAAATCGCCGAATTTCTGGAATCTAAAAGTTTCGCGCATACGAATTGGTAAGCGTTTATATTAGTCATGGGACGATTAATCGGAATATCAGGAGTTTTTCAAAGTATCGGGAATCGGCATCGGAGCTGAATAATTCAGACCCGATTTCGATACCAAAACGATTCCTAAGTACACAGGTTGTAAGACAAACAGTTGTAACACAGAACTGTACTATGTGAGGTTTTACGTAATGCTCCTAACTCACAAACATTTTTTTACCTTTTCCTAACCATTTTGAATCTTTTCAATTAGGAATCGGAATCGTTAAAAATTTAGGTATTGTTTTATCACCAGTTTATATCGTCTATAAATCTCGTTCACAATATTTACAGACTCTTTGTACATATTTTTATAAAATATTTAGGCGTTGTAAATTAAAGTTTTAGTAAGACAAACAAAAAACAAATATAATAAAAATTATTTTAGATTTATTTTTTAAAAATTTTAGATTCAGTTTACCCTTAAATATGGACAAGTTGTTTTTTATTATTTTATTGCAAAAAAGGCTTTATGAGTGAAAAATATGTATTTTTTGTGATAGGTGTGCCGCGAAAATTTAAAGAACTCAATAGTGGGCCCCATGTTAAAAAGGTTGGGAACCACTGGCCTAGTTAAATATCATTTCATCAATAAGAACTTTACTTTAGTCGGATGAAGTCTTTTTAGAGGACGCAACGCGTTGCACAGAATTTTTCCACTTTGCCCCTCAATTGTCAACACACACACACACACACACACACACACACACACACACACACATACATACACATACATGTATGCGTGTCTATGTCATTTTCTACACCACGAGTCCATTACATAGAGATATACATTACATAGGGATTACACTTCTTTTTGTATCGGTTTCTTGTGACCTAATTGAAATAGAATTTGACGTCATATATGTATTGCCTTTGAACAGAATTTAAAAACCCGATGAGATAAGTAAATCTTAAAAGATAAATAAACTTCAAAATTGCATGTGAGATAAAAAAAATACGCAATGTGAGATAAAAAAAAATACGCAATGATAAAATTCGAAGCGTAAAGGTGAAATGAACAAAATGAACATTACTGAATAATGCTCAAACATTGCAGACGACATCGATAAATTAAATTTTGTGAACTGTTCTTCATATTAAGCACTAGAGATTAGCGTAACGTAATCTTCCTAAAAAGGGTTTTATAATATATCATACCCAATTTTTATACATCTCTTTGAAAAATTTTCTTTTAATATATTCCAGAAAACTGACATTATAAAAGATGTGGACGAACCAGTAGAGGTGCACAAAATGTAATGTCTTTAATTTAGCAAAGTAAGGCTGAGTCTGTGTTGAGAACGCCGATTTATAAAACGTTCGTATAATGAGATTAACTTTTAATATAATACTCCTAAGGTTTTTCTGTGCTATGTTCATTTTAGGAGAGTAGGAATGAAAGGGCAAACACCTGGGGAGCGAGCATTTGTTTTGGAATAACTATAACCAATCATATGTTAAGCCAGAAATGCTTCTAGCCCCAATTTCAGACCGCAAACTGTCGAAATGATAATTGCCCCGTTTTTTGGCACATGTCGACCTGTACAAGACCGAGGACGACGCTGAGCAGTTATCTGACTTACTAACCTGGCGTTTGGAAAGAAAAGAAAGAGAGTGGAATTGAGCTGAAAATAAGTACCATTGATGGTGAGGGTGGAGGTGGCGTTCTATTCTTTACTTAAAGGGAAATATTGAAAAATAATCTTGGCTCGTCCACTGGTACGGAATGTTGTTCCTCCGTAAGAATCAAATATAAATATTGCAAATAGCTTCTATGCGGAACTCTGCTCATTATTTTAAAATGCAGCTTGGCTTTTTCTTATTTTGGTCTGTACATGCATATATATTTACTAGCCTAGTCTGGCACAGGGTCAGAGTAATATGGTACCCAGTTATAATAATCATTACACTAGCAGTAATAGAGCAACCTCTACGCCATGCACTTTTCATCTCTGTGTATATGTGCGTTGCAAGGTCAACCGATAAAAGTTAAATGATAAGAAGATTGTATTGCGCCTGATGAGCAACATTTGAATGCTTCAGTTTTTAACATTTATTATTTAGCTTAGTACAGCACTTATCAAAACGGAATGAAATTAGGAAAAATTAAAATTGTCTTGTGCCGATGTTTAAATGGTGGAAAAACCCTGCATACTTTCAAAAGTAGGATTCTAGATTCTCGCTTTGAAAACCAATGAGGAAATATGCAGTTATCTAAAGCGCATAGCAGCTTTTACCATCCGAAGATATTTATTACTCTTAGCTTAGTGCGACACAAGACCAAATGAAGGGAAATCAATGTAAGAAGATTAAGTTAACGGTGAAGGTGTGTGTTCATGAAAGAATAGCATTGAGAATCCTTGTTTTTTATCTGAGTTCTAAGAACGACCACTGGCGCCTGCTAAGAAATGGGCAGTTACCACAGCCACGAGGTATGTCTCATGTTTTGGACTACTGTTAATGGGGTGACTTTAACATCCTCCTCACACCAAGTCTCGGGGGTAGGATATTAAATTGATATCTTTCATCATTAGGTTCTAAGCCGGAATTCTTCGTCTGCTTGTGAATTTATTTTATTAATCAAATTTAATGTTTAGTTATTATAAATCCATTAATATTGCATAAATTACTCGACCTGCCACACTAAATCTTGTAGGTATTACTTTAAAAATAGAATAGAAAAGGTGTTTCGATTTTATTTTAACGTAAGTAGGAATTATTTACATTTTTCGGACTATTGTCCTCATCATCAGCTATTCGTTGGTTGCATCGAAACGCCTTTTCAAAGTAAAACTCTTATCATGACTCTAACTTTGATTCTATTTTAAAGTAATACCTACAAGATTTAGTGTGGCAGATCTAGTAATTTATGCAATATTAGTGGATTTATAATAACTAAACATTAAATTTGATTAATAAAATAAATGAATTCCTATGTTTTTGCTCATCTTCTTAACTTGTTTTCTAAATTACGATGGATTATAGTCAAACACATCCTTTTCAAACGGCTTTAGAGAAGATGATTCTTAATTGATCATCCTCAGGAGGAGGGGGAGGAGGAGGGGAGGAGGAGGGGGAGGAGTGGAGGAAGAGGGGGTGGATGTTGTGAACGGATTTTACAGATATATTTTCTGGCTTTTCCTGTTGTTGTTTTTTTTTAATTCTCTTTACTTCAAAATTTGTTTTTAAACCATTTTTCGAAAACTACCGAATATTTTGAAAAAATAGTAGTAAGTGGTGAATGTCACTGCTGTTGAAGTGATTAGAACCCTCTTTTCAGTGTTCTACTTGATGACAATATGGGAACCAATAATAAGGAGTGCCAGAGAAAAGCAGTAATAACAACAAAAACTGAAATATGAGCTATGGTAAAAAAATGAAAAATTTGGGTTATATGGAATGTTCCTATTCCTTATTATGTATCACTTGTTTTAAGAGTATATTTCACTTATTTTAACGTAAGTAGGATTTATTTACATTATTCGGACTATTGTCCTCATCTTCGTCGCCATGTTTATCCCGTTTCGGCCGTTGTACGCTCCGGCCTCGGTTAGAATGTCACTGGGGTAGACTGTTCCATGTGCCATGTCTAATGGATGTCAGTTATCACTGAAAGTTATCACTGAAAGTTATCCACTGCCTTAACCAAGTATTGAACTCTTTGGGTCATGTAACTGGATCTAATTAACGCCTTTATCCACTGTGCCATGTGTCCTTGTCCATCTGTCTATGAATTTCTGGATATTATAAACCTAATGTCTTCAGCAAATATTTTTTATCAGTGCTCATATTGCAATTTTTGCTGTTATCATTGCAGTTTTTTTTTACCAGAGCCCTTATTGCAATATTTGTTGTTATTACTGCTTTTCTCTGGCACTTCTTATTACTGGTTCCCTATTGTATTTTCAAATCTCTTTGGAATTGCTTTTTAAAGGCTCTTTTAAAAGGCCATCACTGTTCTTCTTAGCTAAGGTTATATAACAGGTAAGGGATGAGAACCAATCTGAGAGAGGGAAACCTCTTAATATTAAATCATGTTAAAAGGAAGGGAAAACGATTTCAAATGAGAGCCAAAAAAAAACAAACAGTGAAAGCACAATACTGTTAACAGATCTGAAAGACAAAATGCAGAAAGACATGATCGATCGCCTGAAAGGACATGACACTTAAGGAGTTGAAAGATTCGCAAATATGACACCCAGTAATAAAAGACCCTTGAAAATGAACATTTTGTTTTAAATGATTTCATTCCAAGCAAGGCGGGAGTGCCGCTAGTGCGCTGGTCACTGGGAGTGAAAGTGAGAGAAAAGGTTGAGTTAAGGAAGAAAGAACAAAAGATTTACGGGATTCAAGAAGACAGAAGATTGACGTTGCATTTAAATTGTTATACATTGTAGTTATCAGGGAAAAGTAAACGGAGGGGAGTTGCACAGGTGGGAAGTGCAAAAAAAGAAGCTGCTGGAGTAGAAGTGGCTGTTGTATTTATCTATTTCAACAGAATGTCAATCTAGTAGCACGCTTAAATTCATGTAGTTGGGACACCATCCAGCCAGCAGACCTTTGACAGAAACTTGACAGTTTTCTGTGCATCGTATTTCTCGCCAACGACAACCGTCAATGTCCGAATCCAGATGAAGAAGTGCATTTTATATTTCAATAGAGGCACTCCGTTAAGTTACTGACACTATATGACCTTCCGAAACTAAACGTAAGGGAACTTACTAGTCAGGAAATTCAAAACAATTGAAGATAAGTAAACTCAGAGGTAAATTCTCAATAAATCTGGCCTTGTGTCATATTTCAGTTTCTACAAAGAATTTTAACAAAGTGAAACGGATCGTTAGTTGTTTACCTTCTAAAAATGATATCTTTACAGTGTTCCCACTCATTCCGGCTCTAGTTTACGCTGGCATTCGAGGGACCATGTATAATGACAGGTAAGTTTTTACATCATTTTAGAATTATATTTTTAATTATCTTATATTATCATTTTAGAATTATATTTTTAATTATCTTATATTATCATTTTAGAATTATATTTCTAATTATCTTGCATTATTATTTTAGAATTATATTTTTAATTATCTTGCATTATCATTTTATAATTATCTTTCTAATTATCTTTTATTATCATTTTAGAATTATATTTTTAATTATATTTTATTATAATTTTCGAATTATATTTTTAATTATATTATCATTTTAGAATTATATTTTTAAATAATCTTTTATTATCATTTTAGAATTATATTTTTAATTATATTTTATTATCATTTTAGAATTATATTTTTAATTATCTTGTATTATCATATTAGAATTATCTTTTTAATTATCTTTTATTATCATTTTATAATTATCTTTTTAATTATATTATCATTTTAGAATTATCTTGCGGTTGCTATGAATTCGGAATGCCAATTTTTTAATACGTAATTCATTTTATGATGTTTAATTCAACAACTGTTCAGTGATGCTTCGATTGAAAGTGTAATTTTTTATTGTATTTTTTCATTCATCTACTTAGAAAAATAATAAATGTATATTTATTAATGATCAGATAAGGAATTAATAGGAAATGTTTATAAATTTAATGTTTCCGTTTTATTAAAGCTTCCCCAGAAAATTTTCCGCCTATCTTATTATCTCATGAAGCTTTAATAAAAGCGAAACATGTTAGATTTATTGACGTTTCTTATTTGTTCCTTATGTTATTATTTCTGTCGGATTCCGATCCATATTTTATCTTTCTTGGATCCCAATTCATATTTATTAACGTATACGCACCTGCGTATTTCCATATTTCCCTGTATACCTTTGGATGCAGGCATTAAACAGATTACCGTTCACCAAACTAATTTATAAACATCAATTAGTTTTTACTCACTATCATACAGCACTAATGATAGTATACGATGCTGTTTGATAAAAGTGACTCACCTGATTTTTTTACTTAAACATTTTTTCGCCTATTGATTTTGGGGTCAAACTAATTTTTAATTTTGCTAATATAAAGACCTCTTCCCGACCACCTAGTAAAAAAGTTTACTCACCCTAAGGTATTCTATTGATAATTATAATTTTGGATATGAATGAGATTTAGGGAAAAAACTCTATGCCAAAAAATTGACTCACTTATTTCCTGCAACTAGTAATCAATAGAAACATAACCGAACAGCTTTAAATAAAGAATAATAGAGGTATAATTTATTTATAATAGGTAATATAGTTCGAAATATTTAATTATCTATGGGTCCTCCTTTATTTTGAATAACCTTTTCAACCCTTTTTGGTAGTGACTTGATTAGGTTCTGGCAAATCTCATCTCCAAGCATTGAATTCCATTCGGATATGAAATTCACAATCAAATCCTCTTTGTTGCTCAACTGCTTTCTCGAGAGCCTGTACTTTATAATACTCCATAAGTTTTCTATGGAGTTGAGGTCAGATTGGAGTGGCCATGTCATAACACTCACCTGCTTCTCATCAAAGTATTCCTTCATCAATTTTAATTTGTGACAAGGAGCATTATCCTGCATAAAAATGAGCTTGGTGGGGTCGATTTGCACCCTTTCAGCAGAAGGGAGCAGACAAGACTCTAAAATTCTCTTGTACTGCTCGCTCATGAGGGTCTTTTCAATAGGATTTAAGAAAGCAGTTCCATGAAAAGAAAAGCATCTCCAGAACATTATACTGAACAGATGCTTGACAGTACTTACTGCTAATTTCAAAGAGCTTTCAAATCTTCTTCGGATTTTAGATCGCTTATCCTTTGAATTTAGCTCAACTTTCGTTTCATCGGAGAAGAGAACATTTAATAAAAAAAAGCAGATGAGTCACTTTAATCGAACAGCACTGTATTTAATTTAAATACTCATTTCGATAAGTCTATGCTATAAGGAAGTGAGGCAACGTCATAGACACGGGATGTCGGTAATAATAATAATAATAATAATAGCAGTCATAAACTGCCCTAAATGGAGTAAACGAATAAAGAAAAAGCTGGAACCACAAAAATTAGAGCTCAAAATTAAAACAATTATACACCACAGAAGATAAATGGGAGTAGTGGCAAATATAAATCGACATGGGTCATTACTGCGCCGAGAAAGACTTAAAATAGAAACTGTATCACTTTTAATAGTAGTTCAAAACAACACAATAATAGCCAACTCTGTAGGGACCAAAATAGAAAAATATATGGGGATAAGTAAATATAGACACTGTGGAAATATTGATAACACAATCAAGAACACAATCAAGAAAATTTAAAAAAATTAGCCGAGGAAGAATACGAGAAGTAGCACAAATGGGTGAGGAAGGTGTACCACTGGGAAGTGTATAATCGATTGTATCTTGACCACACAGACCAATAAATAAACCTGAATCTGATCAAGAGAATGAAACATAAAACTCTCTGGGACATTGAAATTCAAACGAATGACCCAAGCCAACCTAAAAGTCCGCAACTGTTATGATTAAACAAGAGAAATTATACTAGATTTTTTGGATTCGCTTCTCCAGTGAATCTCTGAAGTAGATCTGAAAATAAGTGAAAAGGTATATAAGTATTTTGCTCTTACTAGTGAACTGAAAAGTTATGAATGATGAAGACGACAGCCGGGGCAGGAGCACTGGAAATGGATCTAAGAGCATGGGAGGTGGGAGGAAAACTGGATAAACTGAAAATCAAAAGAAAAGTTGAAGTCATCCAGAAAACTGAAAAAAAAAAAACAAAAAAAAAAACGAAGGGGATAACGGGAAAAAATCAGGAATATTGTGAAAATTTGCTCTTGGTTTCCAGTAAATCTTATTGTTCACTGTTTTGTCCTCAATATATAGATATATCCATCCAAACACAACTTCTTCTTTCCTTTTTTGCTCTCAACAAAAGTTATGTCCATCACTAGGGATCGAGATCTCCAAAATGACTGAAATAGAAATCAATGGTTTTCATCTTATGCTACAAGTAGTATACAAGAATTCGGTCAGTGAGTGAATAAAAATAAAGGCCGAAATGTGAGAAACGAAATCCCGATGAAAAACTGACCAGAAGAAAAAGAATTAACTACATCTGTAGGCAAATGTGTACGAACCGCAAGGTTATTTTTGACTTTTTACAATTAATCATTCCGAACCTACTGTAATTATATTTATCTTCTCAATTAGCTTTAGTAAAACAAATAGGTGAATTGATAATAAATAAGAGAGAATGAATATTATTATTTTATTTCCGTGAGTATAATGTAATGTACAAGAGTGTGTTGAGGTTTGGAAAAAACACCTAATCAATTGCTCTCTCAGCAACTACGGGGGTAATAGGCAGAGTGGGGAAATAGACGGGAAGTAAGAAAAATAATACTGCTTCGGAAACCACAGCCACTTTAAAAACAAAATGCCCACGGGTCCGACTTCACAAGATACCGTGTCTTGCCAACTGCTGGTTTTCTAGACATGTCAAACTATTCCGCTGGTTAGCAGTGAACACCCGGATGTAACTGATGTTGACAAACATATCCGCACGCGTCATTTGCGTCTGTACCGACACGCGTTCGCCACATATAATTATTACGTATCCGGTAAATTGCTCGAAATCTATTGCTCGAAAAATAGTTTCACGAACTATCAATTGCTCGAAAGGCAGTGTGCTCGAAACCTGTGGTTAAAAAATAAATAAAACTACATTGTTTCTAATATTTACTATAAGATAAAATAATACAACTTTATTGTTGTTAATTGAACAGTTAAAATTAAAGAAAAAAAATAAAACACTTGCTAAGCATTTCCTTTTTTTGCACATTTCACATTTCCAGTAAATCTTATTGTTCACTGTTTTGTCCTTAATATTTAGAAATCCATCCAAACACAACTTCTTCTTCTTTCCTTTTTCGCTCTCAACAAAAGTTATGTCCATCACTTCGGCTCGAGATCTCCAAAATTACTGAAATAAGAATAGAAAACAAATATAGGAAAAAAAAAATCAGGACTGCTAAAGTTGAGTGTCGTAGCTCCTTTTATATCCAGCTCCGTTGACGCAGTTTACGTGGTGCGTTGAGCTTCGAAATTACTTCGAGCAATCTGCCTTTCGAGCAATTGGTAGTTCGAGAAATTGTTTTTCGAGCAACTGATTCCGAGCAATTTACTGTCGAGCAACTGATTCCGAGCAATTTACCTAGATCCTAATTATTATTATAATGATTTTTGCATAAGTATTCAGCCTCACTCAACTAATATTTGGCTGCGGATCCTTTGGCACTCATCTCTGCTATTAGTCGATTTTCATTCTATGTATTAGGCTTTTGCACATCTCTACTGACATTTTTGATAATTCTCCTTGTTGTTCTGATTGTTTGGCTTCCGTGTAGAACAACAGTTTTCGTCTCATGCTACAAGGAGTATACAAGAATTCGGCCAAACGATTGACAAGGTCAATAATAATAATAATAATAATAATTTCTGACCTTAGGTCTCTGCTCTGTTAGGGAACCGGAAAGAATTGAGTATAAACCAGAAATCAAATAATAATAATAATATATAAATACATAGCAGGAGGGGGTCTGGCCCCCTGAACATGATGGCCCCCCATGGTATGAATATGCCCTGACGCCCACAAAACAACCCCCAAGTAAATGAGTAAATAAAAACTAACATATAATGCTGGCACAACGAAAAATATTGACGAACCGCATTGGTCGTCACGCGGGTCAACAAGGACCGTGATCCCCAGTGAGGAACTAGATTGGGATCGTAAAGTCTGCAACTGGAACAAACTCTACCCAACAAGAACTAGAGGAAAGCCACGATGATGACAGTCCTCACAAAATCTCTCTATATTCACAAGAAAATCCCACAAAAAGAACAATAAACAAATGGTCTAAGGAAGAGTATATTGAGGTAATGACCTAAGATCAGAGGAACCAGACTGGGAGCAAAACAATTCAACTGTATAAAACTCTATCCAACAAAAACTAATGGAAAACCATGTTGATGACAGTCAACATAGAGGGACTATATATTCATTAAAAGAAAATCCCACAAAAAAGAACAATAAATAAATGGTCTAAGGAAAAGTATATTGAAGTAATGATAGCATTTTTCACAGCCACGATAAATCCAACAACAACAACAACGACCAAAGCCGCCTATAATACCTGGCGAGAAAAAAACATCCCTCAAACAGATTAAACATCGATGCCAACAAACTAACCAATGTCAGGCGTGAGATCATCAGGACAAAAGAATATCTGACATAAAACACGAAGGCATTCGAGAAAATATAAAAGACAGATTAAACGTTAACATCGAGCGGATAAATGCCAACAGCTGGGGGGGACACAAACAGAGGAACAAATAGAAGCCAGCTGTAATAATCCCTCTGAGGCACACAAGCAAGCAGAGAAAGATAATGACAAATATGGGAGAGAAATCAAGATGACAAAAATATCCGATATAAATGGGAGAATGTAAAGGAAATGTCGGTTTCTGTGATACTATTTGGCGTTTGCCGCGGTAAAACGGAAGAAAGTTGTTAAAACATAAGACAGTGTGATGTGATGAGATACATTGAAACGAGAAGGGTTAATACCAAAAAACCGTGGGAAGAATTGAAGATTTAATTCACACATAAACGACTTGAATTGTATGTCGAGCAGTTTGAACAATGGAAAAGTGACCCAGACTTAAAGGGCAATGTTGATTGACACACAGCTGCAAATACAAGCTGTAAAGCGAAAACTTCATTTTCGTAAACAACGAATTTGGAGTTGATTCTCCTGGTTGAAAGTTGATTCGAGACAGGAGGGTGTGGGTGGATAATACACCTACGCTCACTCAGTAGTTTTAGTGAGAGGTAATGATATGAGAGATTGGGGGAAGGGAATTCCCCTAAAATATGTCAATAAATACGAATGCGCGAAGCGAATTCGCCAGTAGGAGACGAATCGGAGCAGAAGAGACAGAGGCAGAAGAGAGAAGAGAGACTCATGTGATTACCTGCCGAAGAAAAAACCTTGTGCCAAACTACCAACAACAACAAACCAGATTTTTGCTAGGTCGACGATATCCTTTCCGATTTAGATGCGGACAGGGCTGATAATTAATTGCATGCGAACTCTAATATAATCACTTATTGTACGGAGAACTGATATAAAAACAGTATTTACTTTTGTTCAATTTATTCGAGTGTTATTCTTTTCCTGTACGTCACCGTCCTGTTTGGACCAGCCTAACACGAAGATACCTGTGACGATTCGACCATAGCTGCCTTATGATCAAACAAATCACAACGTGGGATAAGGTTAGCTCTGGATTGAAGCGGTCACTACAGGGACCAAACGCAGTGTTGGAAGTCTTGGACGACCGGCTATTACATGATTACATTTCGAAGAAAAGCCAACACTTCCAAAAGAAAGAAAGAACCGTCACGTGAAGGAAACCATCAACCTCGCTAAACAAGCAAAAAGAAAAATAAGGGAAGAAATGGAAAGACCGATGAAACTGACAGAAATTAATCGTCTTATATAAGCAGCCACGTCAACGATCGCAGAAACAATAGGTGAAAAAGTAAAAACATAAAGTAAACGCCAATCTGGAAAGAAAAAAATAGGAACCAAAATAAATACACTATGAAGACAATTGTCACTTCTAAGTAAAGTGCACACGGGTTCCAAAATGAAAGAAAGAAAAAAGAGACGACTGAAACGATGCCTTGACATAAAGAATAAAACTGGCGTACCAGAAGTTAAAGACAAACTGAAACAAGAAATTCAAGCGAAGGCACAGAGAATCAGGCGTCAGAAAAAAAAGAAACAGATTTCTCTGGCAAAACAAGATCTTTAAAGAAGATGCCAAGAAACTATATCGAGAACTGGGGAAAATAAAATGGAGATAAATGACCCACCAAATATGCAAGAAGTTGAAGAGTTCTGGTGTAAAACATCGTAAAACTGCAAAATGCACAATGAAAGCGCTACATGGAACAAGCAAGAACAGTAACAACACACACATATAGAGTGCCAAAAATAGGTGAATTACTGAAACAACCGCTACTGCAGAACCAAAATAAAAAAATCACCAGGAATAGACCGAATAGCCAGTTTTTGAATAAAAAACCTATCTAGCACCCACCAAGACCTCGCACGGGCATACAATGATAAAATCGTAAACCCAGAAAAAAATGCCCCTAATGTTTCATTTTGGGAGTAACATACCTACTCCCCAAAACAGAATTGACGCAGACCCGAAGAACTATAGACCCATCACCTGCCTACCAACAATGTACAATATCCTCACTTCTATCATAAACGAGAGGATCATACAACTTCCTTGTGAAAAACAATTTACTTCCAGCAAAACAGAAAGGATGTAAAAGAGTAAGTTACGGGTGCAAGGACTAACTACTTATCAATAAAACAATATTGGAAGAGGTGAAAACAAATAAAAGAAACTTATCGATAGCATGGTTCGCCTACAGAAAGACGTTAGTGCACCACACTCATGGATAGAGAAAAGCTTAAAATGTAGAGAGTGTGCCCCACAACGGACAAATTTATAACAGAGAGCATAAAGACTACACTGACCCAAAACCATAAAAGTGGGTCATTAACATCGGGACCAATCCATATCAAAAGCGGGATCTTCCAAGGAAATTTATTGTCATCACTACTCTTCTGCTTTGCATTAGTAGCTACGGATAAAAGTCAGAGAAGGGTGAACTGAATCATCAATAGTGTTGATCTTAAAACGTTTACCAAGGATAACAACTAAGAGAAAAACTACTCAGCAATGTCAAAACCTTCAGCGAAGAGATTAAGACATTAGGATGGAATTCGGAATCGACAAATGTGCCAAAAACACCTTCAAAGCAGTAAACTAATGAAAACTACGGATTTAGACCTTGATATCAACAACAAGATTGAGGAACTCGATCAAGATAGTGCATAAAAATACTTAGAAATTAATGAAGGAAACGGAATACAACATCCAATTATGAAGAAAAAAACTCGAAAACGATATGATAGGAGAGTACGGGTTATCATAAAAGACAACAAATTCAGGTAGTGTATGCTTACTGACATAGCAGCATCATCTGAGAGAAACACCTCCATGAAAATTATCAAGAAATTGTCCAAATGCAAGGACCTGGAGATCGAGATTAACAGGAGGTGGGGAATGAAACTAGGACTATACAAGAACTAATGGGAACAAAGGAATGGACAATTTTACTAAAAGTGTCCTATGTAACATCAAATGTAAAGTTTACATCAACAAAGTTACCCTTAAGATCGCCCTACTAGGAACAACAGATATACTAAGAGAAGTGATATCAATTAAATGGCAATACTCCTATAGCGCCTAAGGGACATATTTTGAGCCCGGCTCATCAGGATACAAAGCAGAAACATAATAACACAAATAATAATAATAATAATAATATCTGCACTGGAAAATTTGCAACTCCTACGGAAAGGAAACTGAAAGAAACTGGTACGGACACCACCCTGACCCCGTTACGGAGATAGGACCTGTTACAATTCTATGGGACTACACAATACACACTGACAGAACAATCAAAGCCAACCGCCCAGACATTGTTATTAAAGACCACAAACAAAAAAAGTGTCTCCTTATTGATATGGCAGTCCCTTCAGACTGCAATGTATCTTTGAAGATATTCGAAAACCTGTCAAAATACAAGGACCTTGAAATAGAAATCTCAAAAATGTGGCACATGGGAACATCAACAATCCCTGTTGTAGTTGGAGCCCTTGGACTGGTTGGAAAAGATTCCAGTAGACTAATTGAAGGGATCCCTGGAAGTCCATGCCTCAAAGAGATACAAAAAATTGTTCTGACAAGTACAGCCCACACTTTACAAAGGGCTTTATCTATGTAATTATTTTTTTTTAATTTTTTTTTTTTTTTGCAGTGGAAAATTTCATGATGCCATTTCTAACCTTAGGTCCCTGGCCGGGACCCGGAAAGAAATATGTAAACGCCAGATATCAAAGAAAATAATAATAATAATAATAAAGGTAAGGGAAAATGCAATCAACCAGATACAGAAACGATAGCAGGATAAACCTTTTCACGGTCAATATTCTGCCCGTACCAAACAAGCTGATGTAGTCTAATCCCGTACCAATCAGTGGCTACTTTTTGCGGTGTTAAACTGAAACCGAAGATTTTATACTTGCTGCACAGGACTAATGTTTGCTAAGTAGAAATTACCAAGTACACATCTGGAAACATTTTGTTAGTCCAAAATGCAGATTCTGTGGTGAATATCCAGAAACAATAATGGGATCTTCTTTTCCATGCTTCTCTAGTAGGCCTTCTGCAACTGCACGGAGGACGTCTACATCCACACTAGAGCAGACGGCAAACTCTACAACTGCGCGCTAAGACCAAAGTCCGTGAAGTCCTCATTCGTGAGTTGCTGTTTGCCGACGACGTTGTGCTGACGTCCCACACGGAGGACGGTCTGCAAGAATTAGTCAGCCGCCTGGCCCACGCCTGCAAGGAGTTCGGCTTGACCATCAGCCTCAAAAAGACCAACATCCTGGCACAAGACACCGTCTCCTCCCCGGACGTTGCCATCAACGGCATGCACCTCGATGTGGTGGACTCCTTCACCTACCTCGGGTCGATCATCTTCAGCTCAGTCTCCCTGGACACCGAGATCAGCTCCAGGAAAGGAAAAGCCGCCGCAGTCATGGCCAAGCTAAACAAGCGCGTCTGAAACAACAGCCAGCTGACGGAAAACACCAAAGTACAGGTCTACCGGGCCTGCGTCCTCAGCACCCTCCTGTACGGAAGCGAGTACTGGACAACTTACGCCAGACAGGAGAAGAGGCTAAACACCTTTCACTGCCTCAGACGTTTCCTGCACATTAAATGAAAAAACTGGGTCATACCACAGAGGTCCTCCAACGTGCCGGCATCCCCAGCCTGTTCTCATTGTTCGGCCAGATGGCTGGGGCACGTACGCCACATGGGTACCGGCCGCATCCCAAAAGTCATCCTATACGGGGAGCTGTGTGTGTGTGGGGGGAGGGGTCCAGCGCCAACTGGAAGACATCAGTTCTTTGGCAAGATAGAGTCAGAAACAGCCTCACGACTGCAGAAGCCACGAGGGAAGATCAGTGGGCGGCAAAGAGAGCCAGGAGAAAAGCAAGAACAGCCTCCGTCTCCATGTCATCCAGTTTAATCTGCGCGAAGTGCCTGAGAGACTGCCGCTCCAGAGTGGGACTACACAGTCACCAGAGGCAATGTAACTCCATCGCCTAGAATTAAAAAAAAAAGCGCTACTCCATCGTCTCCCGGGACAGACGGACTGATGCCGAACCGAACCGAACCGACCGAACTCTACGTCAACTAAGCGTAGACAGGCCACTTTGACCTTTGATAGCCAATCTATCTAGAGATGACGTCTCGATAAAAACGCCAGTCTTTGTCGAAACTTAATCACAAAACATTCATGTCGAAATGGAAAGGAATCAGAACTCATATCAGATCGGACATCGCTCGGGTCAATAAAAGCCGCGTTCCTTAGAAAACAATCAGTTTTGGGTCGCAAAGGGTGCTACATTAATGTCTTCCCAACAATATGGGGATGGAGGTCTCACACGACAGGTTACATCCTTCTGATGGCCGCCCAATTCTTGGGGTCTTGTACTGCCATATGTAACCCAGCAAATTTTGAAACACAAAGTAGACGTATCAAATTTGGAGAGAAAAGAATTCTAGCATAAGATCAAACGTAAACATTAATGAACTGTCGAACGTACGTTAAAATATTATAAACGGAGTAACGTCCATAGAAATCGCATAAACTGGCGAACGTATGTAGAAATATTATCAAACGTAAACTGTTGACGGAAACTGGTATTGGTCAAAATAAAGAGAAAATTCGAGAAACAACCTAGTCAATTCAGTTAAAACATATAGTGTCAGAGTCAACGCGCAAAAGCTTTTACAAGAAATGGAAAACAACTAAAACAACCAGAAACAATTTAGGCATATTCTCTAAAGATTATCCGAAAACAGAGGAACATATTAATGAAATTCCAAAGAAATCTAATTCCAAAGAATCTATCTGAAAGAATAATGAGATTATCAGCAATGAAAATCTGCCTGACCCTAATCCTAACCCTGCCGTAACCCTAACCCTGCCCTAACCTAATCCTGCCTTGAAGAGGAAATAATTGTTGAGTGGATCAAAGTTCAAAATATTGATATCAAGAAACACAACGATTATCCTAAAATTTGCAATAGCAACAAAAGTGGCAAAATCATTGTTCCAATTCATCTGGCGCTGAAGAACGTCATGTTTCAAAATGAACTGGGCATTAGTTCCTTTAATGAGTCATTCTATGCTGCTGTTTCCGTAAGTACCAAAAGATTTTGCGCAAAAGTAAAACTTAGAATAACAAATCTTCGCAAATATCCAGCCTGGTAAGAAAAAAGTAAACTGTTCTCCGATGCGACATAGAAATACGAAAATCGTAGCAATGATCATAGCATAAATACGAAAATCATAGCAATGATCATAACATAAATACGAAGATCATAGCAATGATCATAACATAAAACTAAAAAGATAAAGAACTACAGACCAATGACTTGTCTTAGGACGCTGTACAACAATTCTGACATATATCCTAACTGAACGCACACATATTTACCTCATAACTCGTAGCATTTTCCTAGCGAAAGGAAAGGTTGGAAACCATCTTCTTTACTCCTGAAACTTTTTTTTCAAAAAATGATAATAAACTGTAAATTCTCTTTGAAATAGCCAAACAATTTAGTGAGAATATCAAAATTGAATTTGGGTTTGACAGATGGAAAACTATCAAGTATACAAAATATTACACTATTTAAAGATCCTGAAATAAAAGTGTTAGTGCCTGAGGGGACTGTGAAGTATTTACCTGTTTGTAGAATAAGATAGAAACACTTATTAACGAGAAAATAGTTACGAAAGTTGTGTTATTAATAAATAAAATCACAGAGTAAAAACGATTCTGAAAATAAACCTGAATGGTACGAACAGAATTAAAACCATAAAGGTGCATAAAATTACATATAACTTCATTTTTTGATTAACTGGCCCAACTCTGAAATAAATAAAAAATGATGCCAAAAGACGAATCTTTCTCAAAATCCATCGCATGCAACATTCAAAAAAGTCGTTGATCGAGTGTACATTTGCAGAATAGATGATGGTCAGTACTTAAAAAAAAGACAGCATATTAAGACTCGTTTTGATACTTGAAGGTACAAAAAAAACTGAAAAGAAACTGTGACAAAAGACTTTATAATATATTTTTGGGAAATGTAGCTAAACAAACTAGAAACTGAAGAACATTTTTTTTTAATTTTTTTACTTTGTATTTAATTTCTAGTTTTTTTTTTAAATATAGCACTTGAAACTTTTTAAACATTACCTGCAGTAGTTTTACAACCTTTATTATTAAGTATTGTTTTCCATTCACTTATACAGGGTGTTCATAAAGTGCGTGTGCACTTTAAAAAATTTATAACTTTATTTGTATTTGCGATAGAAATAATTTGTAAAAAGGATTAGAAAGAAGTAAATCTATATTTTTTAAGGTTTTATTGAAATTTTATTTAAGTTTCCACATGTCCTCCATCATTAGCAATACAAAGGTTAATACGATTTTGCAGTTCACGGAAAACATTTGCAAACTGATTTACAGTAATGCCTGAAATCACATTAGTTATTTTAGCTATACTTAAAACTAGGTACATTAAACTTTATAACATTTTTTACAGATTATTTCTATCGCAAATACAAATAAAGTTATAAATTTTTTAAAGTGCACACGAACTTTATGGACACCCTGTATATCTCTTTTAATGGTGGAAAATAGGTTTTCCATAAGGATTAAATTGCTTTTAGTGTTCTGTAAGTTAAATATTGGAGAGGTTTATGTATTTAAATTTGGTGTTGGGTAGAAATATTGTTCCTTCATAAAGTTTGTTTAATTTTTGTTGATTTTCAATTTTAGTTGTATTTTTTCATCTGTTAATGATTGGAAGAGTTTTTATTGGATTCCATTATATTGCATTTCTGTAGTTTAGTAAGCGAGTAATTCTTTTATTTTTGTTAATTCAATGTTTAAGTTTATGTTGTCATCTTGGGCAGATATTATTTTTTTGTTCGATTAGGTTGTTCCGGAATCTCTTAGTGTTGGGTTCCGTATGTTCTGCTGGGTTGTTGAGTTTGAAATATGTATATTTTGAGAGTATATCATTACTGAGTCATGTACTATTATTACACAACAACAACTCTCTCACGTCGTCTTACATACCATCTTAATGACACCATCACAATAAAAATCACCTCATAATAACACACTGCATCACTAATAACAGCTTCAAAAATCCTCCGAAATGAGAAAATTCTAATCAACAATACTAAAATCCTCGATAAAACCAATTGCAGAAAACGCTTACAAATTCTCGAAGCCATCACAATTAAAGTCCAACATAAATAAAATAGGATTTAATACTGGCAGAAATATCTTAAACATATTTAATAACTAATCTTCCAAATAATAAATACCACCCCTCCCAATTGCAAATGAACTAATCCAACATCACTGCCTGAATACCCCAAAATATTATCTATCTTCTTTTCAACAACTTAGACCCAAATATAAAGACACTTCCGAAAAAGAAAGAAAAACTGAAAGAAAGATTCTTAAATGAAAAAGTTCAAGTATGTGGTGTAGATCAATTTACATGACAATGAATCATTCATACAGAAAACAGATATAGAAGTTAATGATAAAATGGCGAGAATACATCTTCACAAACAATTTACTAAGAGACATTAACCCCGAACCTGTAAATGAATGTTATGATCCCTGTTTATAAATTCCAGTTGAATAAGGTCTTTTTTGATATATTTACGAGCTTTCATCTGTTCCTACAGATATCTTCAGGTAAGAAAATATTTGTTGTTTTATAATTCCAGGTAATAACAGGACATCGAAAGAGTAGTTTATAGTCCGAAATTTGTTCTTAGAAATGTGATATTGTTACTGGTAAGAGATTTCTTTGAGCGTACGCCCGCAACGCTGAGGTCGAATTATTTAAATAATAAATCTTAGTAAATTGTTTGCGAAGATGTATTCTCGCCATTTTATCATTAACTTCTATATCTGTTTTCTGTATGAATGATTCATTGTAATATATATATATATATGTGTGTGTGTGTGTGAGAGAGAGAGAGAGTGTAAAAGTATGTGTGTATATATATATATATATATATATATATATGTGTGTGTGTGTGTGTGTGTGTGTGTGTGTGTGTGTGTGTGTGTGTGTGTGTGCACAAAATGACTGTCAAATAACTATCAACTATCAAGGAGTCATGAATTTGAAACCGAGTTAAAATTTTCGACCCATCATCATTGGGGGGCTCTGAAGAGTATGAATGATCAGAAAGGACAAAGACTCAGAGGCAAAAGTATTTTCCCAATATTAAAACCTCCGTCATATAATTACCAACAACTTGGTCTAATAATGTTGACTCAAAAAACGTTGTAATATTATTCCATGTTGTTAATGTGTTTCTTATTCGCACTGCATCTATGTTTGAATTAATATTCCTCTATTTAAACAGGTGCTGGGTGAGTCACGCCGGAGCTTTCGAATGGATACTTTATGCTCCAAATCTCGCATGCATTTTGGTAAATAGTTTTTCAGTTTCAATTATTCTAATCTTCAAATTAAAACTTTGAATCTTTTACATGACGTTCTTCAATTGTTCCTTTTCCTTTCTTTCTTTCTTTTTTCTTTCTTCCTTCCTTTCTTTCTTTCTTTATGATATTTCTTTCTTTCTATTTCTTAATGATATTCTTTTCTTTCTTTCTTTGCGATATTCTTTTCTTTCATTTTTTATGATATTGCTTGCATTCTCTTTCTATCTTTATTTCTTTCTCTTTCTTTCTTAATGATATTGTTTTCTCTCTTTCTTCCTTCGGAATATTATTTTCTTTCTTTTTTTCTTTATGATATTCCTTTCTTTCTTTTCTTTCTTTCTGATATTGTTTTCTTTCTTTTTATCTTTGTGATATTTCTTTCTTTTTCTTTATGACATATCTTTTTCTTTATGACATTTCTTTCTCTTTCTTTATGACATTTCTTTCTCTTTCTTTATATTTCTTTTTCTTTATGACATTTCTTTCTCTTTTTTATGACATTTATTTCTCTTTCTTTATGACATTTCTTTTTGTTTATGACATTTCTCTCTCTTTCTTTATGACATTTCTTTCTCTTTCTTTATGACATTTCTTTCTCTTTCTTTATATTTCTTTTTCTTTATGACATTTCTTTCTCTTTCTTTATGACATTTCTTTCTCTTTCTTTATATTTCTTTTTCTTTATGACATTTCTTTCTCTTTTTATGGCATTTCTTTCTCTTTCTTTATGACATTTCTTTTTCTTTATGACATTTCTTTCTCTTTCTTTATGATATTTTTCTCTTCTTTATGACATATCTTTTTCTTTATGACATTTATTTCTCTTTCTTTATGACATTTCTTTTTGTTTATGACATTTTTTCTCTTTCTTTATGATATTTTTCTCTTCTTTATGACATATCTTTTTCTTTATGACATTTTCTCTTTCTTTATGATATTTCTTTTTTCTTTATGACATTTCTTTCTCTTTTCTATGACATTTCTTTCTCTTTCTTTATGATATTTCTTTCTCTTTATGACATTTCTTTTTCTTTATGACATTTCTTTCTCTTTCTTTGTGATATTTCTTTCTCTTTCTTTATATTTCTTTTTCTTTATGACATTTCTTTCTCTTTCTTTATATTTCTTTTTCTTTATGACATTTCTTTCTCTTTCTTTATGACATTTCTTTCTCTTTCTTTATGACATTTCTTTTTCTTTATGACATTTCTTTCTCTTTATTTCTCTATGATATGTCTTTCTTTTTTCTTTACGATATTTCTTTATGATATTTCATTCTTTCTTTACGATATTATGTTTTAATCATTTTTCTTTTCTTTTGGTATTCAGGATTTCCTAGTTGTTTCTCGTTTGCCTATAGTTTCTTCCTCCTCTTCTTCTTCTTCTTCTTCTTCTTCTTCTTCTTCTTCTTCTTCTTCTTCTTCTTCTTCTTCTTCTTCTTCTTCTTCTTCTATATTCAGCCGTCTACGCATATTTTCATTTTTTCTTTGCCATTTTCCTTATATCCATTCCTATTCCGTCCCTTTTTCCACAGACTAATCTTTTCCACTCTCTTTCTTTGTTTCACAGGCAAATCTGATCTTCTTATTTTACATCTACATGGTGCTGATAGGCCAGCTTCAGTCTCATCCGAATGAACCAAGCAATTACAGGTAAGAAGGACATTGACTTAGGATTATCTACCAGCTTATTCTATGTCTGAAATCTGCGAGCGAAGATTAATGTGTGTTCTGCTATGGCGGGCATAGATTTTACAAGTAAGTGATAGATTTTAAAATCTAATGATAGTAATGTTACTGCTGAGATGGGTCCCTGAACACCTACAAGGTAACATTTTGACGGATTTAAGGTAAGATCTATTAACACCCTAGGGACATGAAAATATTAGAATTTAATTGATAAAAATTAGGTTATTAACGATGGAGAGTGTTGAAACTTGACTAATGCATGGAATAATAATGCAACACAAAATGTACTTAGAACAAAATGAATTGAAACAAGAAAGTGTACACAATATTTACATATAGTCTTTTGTATATTCCTGGGAAGACCGTTTCTGGAGAATGTGTTGACTGAGTCGCAGTCGGGCAGAGTCTCTGGTTGAATCTCTTGATTCGTTCCCCTCTCTTCCCGGTACCAACCATATTTATATAGTCGGTACTCCACTATGCAAATTAGGTGGATCCTACCACAACAGAGAGAGAGGCTGAAAATAGAGAAACACCCGCTTTAATCATGAAGGACAAACATTACACATGTACGGGAAATTTGTACGCCCAAATAAGGAAGTTTGAAAAATATTTTGGATGAGGTTTAAAACTGTGAAATGAAATATATAGGGTGACCCCCCCCAAAAAAAAAAACGGGAATTTTTGAAGTGCGTATTGCCAGACATGAGCAAGTGGCAATACTGCGAGACAGTGACCTTGAGCAAGTAAACATTTCGCCATTTTAGTAACGAGAATGAAATTCAAAGTATCCCAGCTGAGATGTTGCAGCAGTCAATGAGGAATCTCAACAGCAGATTTCAAGAATGCATTCGTACAGGAGGACGCCACCTACAAGACGTAATTTAAAAAAAAATGAAAATTCCATCATTGTTTCTTAAATGGCATGTTTTAAGGTTTCAATTACTATGAATTAAATATTTTTCTTCCAGCACTCTTGATTTTATTGGATTGTTAAAAAGTTCCCGTTTATTTTGGGTCACCCTGTATTAAACGGAATGAATTTTCTAATAAAAGCCAGATTGTTACTTGACAAATGATCTACGTCTTTCAGTTGAACTTTCGATAAATCCTTGGAGAGTTCATCGTTATTCTATCCCAGACAACTTAGGTGAAGAGAATGTTTTGTCTCTCATCTCTTTGGAACTGGAAAGAAAAAGAGATGGAAGAGAATGAGAAGAGAAATATATTCGTTTGCTTAATTTATGGAAAAGAGAAATAATATATATCGACATCGCAAAGAAACATGAAAGGTAATCGAAGAGAAAAACTTTAAAATTGTGAAAACTATATTAGAAAAACAGAAAAAAGATATGGTGAAATGAAAAGAAGGAGGCAAAAAAAGAAAAAGAATGTCTTCTTATAAACAATGTTCATCTAATTTGAAGAAAATGGACCTAAATCTAAAAGAAAGAAGCCATAAAATTTAGGAAGGCGATAAAAGAAACGAAAATAAAGATTCATGGACTCTGTGTTTTGTTATAATCTTATAAAAAAACGAACGGAAAAATTGAAAGGAACATATAATTGGCACTTGACACGCTGTGACCCCTGGAAGAAAAGGGGTGGAATATTTTCACTATTCTGGTTATTTTCTATTACTTACGGCATATAAAAAAACATTACTGTTCTGTTAAAAACACGTTACACAGCATCACTATTCTAAATATTAAAAAAAATGCACTGTATCATGTTGTTTCATAAGCAATCTCCGACAGCGATAGAGTGAATGATATACGACATTATGCTATAAGCACATTCTATAATTAGTGAGCGAGATCCGCTTCCGATAGCTTGAATGCTTGTTCCGTTATTATAAATGCTTAAATGACAAGACAACGTGTTAGCAGCACATCCAATTGTGATTTTTTAAAAATCTAACAGTGATAGTGTTATGGTCCAATATCCTCGCACCACGGTTATGGTCCAAGGTTAGGACCAAGGAAGAACAACACGAACACAAGAGTAGGAATAACAAAGATATATTACAACAGAATAATAATAATACAAGAAGTTGAAAGTGTTAGTATGACTTTCAGTCTGGTTTAGAGTGAACTACTATTGTCTCGACTCGTTCCGTCTCGATTCGTTCCACTTCCTTCTATCCGTCTCGCTTGAGAGGCGCAGTCTTTATAGTGTCAGGAAGAGTTCATTGTGAAGTTACAGGTAAGATCCCATAACAGATAGGTTGAATGCTTGTTTCACTGTTATGAATACATAACTGATGACACTCTTAATAGTACATAAAACCTGATGGCGATAGAATTGAATGCTAAGAAGTGGCAAAAATGTTAAAATACCTACGAGAAAACGATATTGAGTAGACAAATCCAAAACATATTTTCAGCGATTTAATGTTATTTTGGAGCGTGCTGGAACAGTTACATCACTTTGATCTGGAGAAAAACCGATGGGTGCATACGGTAGTAATATGGATTCTCCACAGAAATTCAAAACATAACATTTCACAGGAATAGTCATAACCATTGTGTTTTGGAATAAGAAAGGTATTTTGATGGCTATCTTCAGAGAAGTTAAGCACTTAGTACTTTAACTTGCTGTGCAGATTAAAAGAAGCATTGAAAGAAAAACGGCAAGGGAAGCTTTTCTATTTTGGCTGGAAAATGCATTTGCTTACAGGATTGACAAGAAGATAGTTTGAAGGATTTGGTGTTTGAGCTTATCGACTATCTACCCTACTCACCCGATTTTATTCCATGATACTATTTTGTGTTTCCAACCCTTAAAAGGGGATTGAAAAGGAAGGTATTTACGAATGGTTTGGAGGTGATAGCAACAAAAGCAGCAGCAGCAGCAGCAGAACAGTATTTTAATGAGTAAACATCTGATTTTTCGAAGGTTGAAAGACTTAAAGAAACTCGTAAGACATTTTAACTAGTGTGCCGAATTGTGATGTGATTGAATGGATTGAATGCTATGATTAAAATGCTCACACCGGAAGTGAGCATCCAGTTCATAATGTCCGATATCTGACATCCAGAGACTAAATGCTAGTTCTATTATCCTAAATGGCTAAATGAAAAGAGATCATCTCGCCAACTGATCCCTTTAAGAGGAGCCGAAAACTAACAACGATAGATTGTCTGTTATTAATCAAGACTATTTTTTTATCATTTCACCCCAGGTAAGGCGATAAACTACTAAGACGCAAGGAGTTACTGAGATTGAAAGAAACTGAGAAAACATTATTATGGAAAAAGATGGCCATAAAAGAAGCGGGTTCAAGGAGACAGAAGACGGTGGCGGACATGCGAAAAGTACGAGAGAAGAAAATATTAGTATAGAACTTACGGTTTAGACTTGCCAATCTATTACTGTGCTTAAATTCGTGAAGTCGAGATATCAAAGATGAAAGATCATCAGAGCAGCTATCATGAAAGTTTTTATAAAAAAAAAGTACAAGGAAAGCAGAATGGCGGTAAAGTGATTGTAACCGAGACGCCAGATTAGGACCGATGCTACTCCTGGTTCTTCTTTGCGTTCTGACAGAAGAGAGCATACTATCATATCATTCCATTTTTGCTGTGCGAGAACTGATAACGGTAGATTGAATTCTAAATCCGTTATTATGAATGATGAAATGATAAGACAAGAAGGAAGCAGCACCTCCCATTAATAGTGTTGAAAACCTGATAGAACGAAACTGGATGCTTGTTTCGCTGTTATAAATGCGTAAATGATAACAGTTTTTGATTCTATTAATATTGTTTCGAAATAGGATAGACTGAATGTTTATTCCGTTATTTATAAATGCCAACTGTGATACAGCATGCCATAATTAGTGTCCATAATCCGATAGCGAGAGATCAAATGGCCGAATTGATATCTAAAAATCCTAAAAGATAACACGACACGCTATCAGCTCATCCCAATGTCCGTAATCTAAAATATAAATGCGACTATTTGAATGATATTTGCAACATTTACAAATTCCCAAATAATAAAATAAATATGAGTTGTTAATCACATAAATAGTGTCTGAAATTAGATAGCGAGAATTTTAATGATAGTTCAGCTAAGTTTTGAAAACGGCATGCCATCAACCCATCTCGTCAGTTATGTCTGAAATATGAGAAAATTTTGAATGATATTTGCGATATTTACATATTCCTAAATATTAAAATACGTTAGTTTTTCGATGCTAGCAGTAGTATCTGAAATCTGATAAATTGAACCCTTGTTCCGCAATTATAAATAACTGAATTCTGCATATCATTCCATTCCTAATTAATGTACCAAAATCTAACAGCGACGAAGAAAATGATAGATAACCTACTATAGATAATATACAATGAGGTAATTCTATGTGTAGTATCTAAATTAAGATTAAGTGATAGCTACACTATTATAAATACCATGATAATCTTGCAGTGTGTCTCACTGGCGATGGTTCAAGGTAATGCTTTCTTCATCATTCTTCATCATTGCGGCTGGCAGAGGATAGTGGAGACTTCTGCGGTTATTGGCCTTCTTTCGATGGCGTTTCTTCTGAGGATTGGTGCGATTGCGTCTCGATTAAAGGAGGAGCCTCGCGAAACGGAGTGGCTCTTGCAGCGTGACTTACTGGCGATGGTTCGAGGTAATGCTTTCTTCATCATTGCGGCTGGCAGAGGATAGCAAAAAAAAATTGTTTATATTTACTTTGTTCAACCAGTAATTTGATCAGGTCCGCGGTTGAGTCGTGGTCTGACGCGGAGATAAAAAAAAATAGTTAGATATTCTTTTCTTGCTGACAGATTTTTTTTTACTCCTGTGGTAGTGGAGACTTCTCCGGTTATTGGCTTTCTTTTGATGGCGTTCCTTCGGAGGATTGCCGGGATTTCGTCTCGATTAAGGGACGAGTCTCGCGAAACGGAGTGGCTCTTGCAGCGTGTCTCACTGCTTTCTCCATCATTGCGGCTGGCAGAGGATAGCAAAAAATATTGTTTATAGTTACTTTGTTCAAATTTTATTTATTTTTAATAAATAAATTTCTCATTAAATAACGTTAATAATTTGATGATTAATATGAATGAAATTATTTCGAGCTACGGGAACTATGACGAATTCCTTTTTAAAAAAATATGAAAAGAATAATATTCTGGAATAGCTATTAGTTCATTTCCTATATAGTGCCCGAAACATTATACCAATAGACTGAATGCTCGTTAGGCTATTTTTAATGCTTAAATGATGACAGTCTGGACAAATACCCTAGTGGATTAAAGCAATGTCTAAAACATATCTGGTTACATAACAGTTGTGAGTTCAATCCCTGGATGTGGCAGTGCAAAAGAATCACATCATCAGGTTCAATAGAATAAACAGCCAGGTGAGATAAAGGTAAATACGACTTATTTAAAATATCCCCGAAGCATGGAAGGCGAAATAGAATAAACGGTTCAGTGCGAATTTTAAGAAGGATACCTGCAGACACCTGAATTTGATATCAGTTGACTGAATGCTTAGCCACTATTCTATAATACCCCTAAACGATAACACTACATGTTATTATTTCATTTTTTTATAATATCGGATATATATATATATAAGGCAGGATGTGTATGTATGTGTGTAACGAATGCACGGCCGCAGTTTTCGACGGATTTGCACCAAAATTTACATCCACATGCTCCAAGTTAGTGGGATGGCCAAGACCGACTTTGCATTTCCCAACTCACATCGATAGTGGAAATAATCGATTTTTTCATGCTTCTACGGCAGTTTTCATGTAGTTTGCGGCCATTTTCTCCTGGCCAGAGTGAGAGCCTATAGCTGGCTGCCACGAATAGGCAGGAAGATGTGATTTTATAACAGATTTATGTTATAATTTTCGAATAAATAATTATATATATATATATGTATATATATATATATATATATATATTTGTATATATATATATATGAAGAAATATACTCTTAAGGTGTGCTATATTTATGGGAT
This sequence comes from Acanthosepion esculentum, assembly GCA_964036315.1. Taxonomy (NCBI): domain Eukaryota; kingdom Metazoa; phylum Mollusca; class Cephalopoda; order Sepiida; family Sepiidae; genus Acanthosepion; species Acanthosepion esculentum. The sequence continues at coordinate 68,131,173 of OZ038518.1, read as the reverse complement.
AAAGTCCTCAATATCAGATATAGAGCATGTGTAAATATAAGTCAACACTTAGAGGCGACAGGCTGTTTCATGCTAGACAAGTGGCCTGGCGATTGCGTCTAGCATGAAACAGCCTGTCGTCTCTAAGTGTTGACTTCAATGTTCACTTTAATATATATATATATATATATATATATATATATATATATATATATATGTGTGTGTGCGTGTGTGTGTGTGTGTGTGTGTGTGTGTAATATTTTCATTATCCACAAATGCCTAATTGATGAAAATAGATTGTATAGGGTTATATCATAAGTAATGCACGAAATCTGATTGCAATTCATTGAAAAGCGCGTCTAGTTCTGCTTTCTTTTTTTTTTACAGTAAGATTCACCCTTTACAAAGCCCTGTGAGTACCCGTGGTAGAGGGTTACTTTAGGAAGCTATTTGTGTGGATAGGAGTGGCATATTATGGTTAACCTTCAACTAGTTAAGATTGTAGTGATCGGGGAACCATCCTGATGGGTGACGGTTACACAGAGTGGAACTTACTTCTCAAGGAATACGGAGGGAATGAAGGTGGTTCGCTACTATGGAAGTGGTATGGCGTGGAATTGCCGTGAAGGTTTGAACCGGCGAGACCAGGGATTGTAGTTTGTCTGGGCATTTTTCGAGTGATAGAGAAGCGACAGGCTTGTCGCATCCCGCCAGCGGGAGAGACGTTGGGGTGAAGAATAATTCGTTATCCACATCGACTCTGAGATGCTTTTGGAGAGTGAGGTCTGGGCAACTCCAACTCAAATATGACAACATTACTCCATTTTTGGAGTGATCTGCCTCTTGTAAAGTTAGACGATAGCAGTTTCTGTCAGGTACTTACGAGAACAGGGAACCGACCATTTTACCTGCAGCAATAACAATGAATTATATGTACGAGTTCCACTTGAGGTCATGTGAGAGTTTGAGGTCCAATAGTCTTTAAAAGCACGGCGCCTCCCTGAGGGAACTTCTGTTCACCCTGTTCGGGGTCAGATCTGCGATGCTGGAATGTAAGTAGCTCGGTCTTCTGAGGCTTTTTTTTTTAAGCGTTTCACCCCAAGCAAGGCGGGAATCCACTAGCACGCACGGGGTTACAGAGAGTTGGAGCGAGAGCAAATAGGTGTGATAGAGGAAAGGATGAAGAGAAAGAGAGGGGATAGATCAAGGCATCTGGAGACGTCGATTGACATTACATTTGAATAGTTGGAGATTATAGCTATCAGGGAAACAGGAAGAAGGGAGCAAGTTCCACAGGCGAGAGGTGCGAGACATGAAGCTATTAGAGTAGAAGAAACGGCTACATTTAACAGTTTCGGCAGTGAAAGGGTGTGAGCGAGATGCCAGCCTATTAGGACGCTTAAATTTATGAAATCTGGGAACCAGCGAAAGCAGCTCATCGGAGCAGTTATATATATATATATATATATATATATATATATATATGTGTGTGTGTGTGTGTGTGTGTGTGTGTGTGTGTGTGTGTGTGTGTGTGTGTGTGTGTGTGTGTATTTTTTTAAAGCGTTTCACCCCAAGGCGGGAAGCCACTAGCACGCAAAGGGTTACAGAAAGTTGCAGCGAGAGCAAATAGGAGTGATAGAGGAAAGGATGAAGAGAAGGATAGGGGATAGATAAAGGCGTCTGGAGACATCGATTGACATTACATTTGAATAGTTGGAGATTATAGCTATCAGGGAAACAATTTCAATTTTCAAAAGTTCAACTGTTCGCTTACACCTGCATCAACTTGTCTCGATGCCTGAATTTGAAAAATGGAAAATACGTTTTGGTTCATTTGATGCCTGAAGGTAGATCTAAAGAAAGTCTTCGTGGGTATTATGTTTTAAAATTACAGTTATGTAATCAGATATAATTACATAGATGCATAGATATACATATACATTCTAATAATATTTACAACACGATTTCAAGTAATCGCTTCATTTGCTTTGTCCTCAAATATGGGCATCGCTGATGTGTGTTACATTTTAAACCCTGCTACTTACATTAGCTGTTTCATTAATATTAGGTTGACCAGAAAGTCCTGACTCACTTAGCAAGACGGAAGAAAACAACAAATTTTTAGTTTTCAAAATAAAGTCCATCATTCTCGACAATCTTCTGCCAGCGGTCAACCAGCATCCGAATCTGTCCCAGATATCAGTCTGCTGGCTTTGAATAAAAAAACGCTCTAAACAAGCTTCCTTCACTTCATCAAAAGTGTTGTATCGATGGTCGCGGAGGAAATGTTCTATTGAGCGAAATAGGCCATAGTCACTCGGAGCAGCATCGGGACTGAATGGTGAATGTGAAAGAATCTCAACACCGTCCATGTGTTTGAACTTGGATTCAACCAACGCTTTTATCCCCTGGGATTTTCTGGTTGTTCATATTTTAATTAATTTTGGCTATTATGCAATTTAGAAATTATTACAGTTGCTGTGAGGCCATTCGATTAGTTATTATTAAATATTAAGTTTATGGAGCAACACGAAAATTTAATCTTCAAAATAAAGTCCATCATTCTTGACGATCTTCTGCCAGCGATGAACTAGCATCCGAATCTGTCCGAGATTCCAGTCCGTTGGCTTTGAATAAAAACAAATCTGTAAACAAGCTTCCTTCATTTCATCAAAAGTGTTGACTCACTTGTCGTGGAGGAAGTGTTTTATTAAGCGAAATAGGCCATAGTCACTCGGAGCAGCATCGGAACTGAATGGTGGATATGGAAGAATCTACAAGGTTCATCTGTTTGAACTTCTAAATCAACCTGGCAGTGTGGGGCCTCGCATTGTCTTGCTGAAATAAAGCCTGACTTCGACTGACCAAAGCAGGATACGCCTTCTTTAGTTTGTCGTACATGTGGTCTAGCTGCTGGCAATAGAGTTTAGCATTGATGACGTGACCGGGTGGAACAAGCTCAGAATACAGTGTTCCTTGAAATTTCCACCAGACAGAGATCAAGATTTCATGTTTTCTTTCCGCTTTCAAAGTGAGTCAGGACTTTCTGGCTAACCTAATATTTTGTTGAACTTCCATTTCATTCATATAGATTTGATATTTTAGGCCTTCCCTACTTAAAGAGACGTGACAATAATCATTACACGTTTGGTCATATTCTGTGCCAACGTTTTCAGGTAAATTAACAAGGCACCTACGGATATCTCTCTTGAGTTTTTCATGCTCGACACAATTTTGTTCAGTCTGTCTTTACCAGGATGAGTGATCTAGAGTTAGATTTCCTCAGTCATTTGCTTGATGTTGGCCTTCTGCAGTGTGTTGGTGATATAAACTGTATAACTCAATTTCGGCTTACGTTCTGGTCTATTTCCTTTGGTCAACTCAACGCACAGAAACTGCTTGGTTACCCTATCCCCCTTCATCCCGACCACATGACCACTGCATTCGTTTTCCGAACGTAGAATCTCTGTTCGAATACATTTGCGTTTGTTCACACCTTGTTGTTTATAAAACAGAAACTGTAAATAAAGTCCCACGGAGTTACAGTTTCTGGGCGAGAGCACATAACGTGGTAGGGTCAGCAGTTTGAAAAACGTCAGTACGCTCAAACTCTCGGTCACGATTACTTCTGACTTCGTGATAGCATAACCATTGAAGTCTACGGTAAAACAATGGGTCAACCAGTAATATGGTTTTTCATTCAACTTCTTGACAAATTGATCAAGGGGAGATAAGAAACAATCAGAAATCTAACGTTCTAACGACTCGGCCACGCGCCCCATACTAACGCCTATGGATGGGCACGGATATATGATACATCCATGCGTACATACTACTACTACGACTACTACTACTATTGCTGCTGCTACTACTACTACTACTACTACTAATAATAATAATAATATTACTACTACTACTACTACTAATAATAATAATAATAAAGAAAGCAAAGACAAATGCAACCGACCAGATACAGAAACAATGGCAAGATAAACCGCTTCATAGCCAATACTCTGCCCGTACAATACAAGCTGACGTAGACAAAAACCGCACCCATCAGTAGTGCAGGGTTAAAAGCTGAAACTGAAGATTTTATCCTTGGTGCACAGGACCAATGCTTGTTAACTAGAAATTATCAAGCACACATACTAAAATATTGTGTTAGCCCAAAATGCAGAATCTGTGATAAATATCCAGAAACAATTGATCATCTTGTATCAGGTTGCATGATATTGGCACCCACTGAATATAAAACCCGGCATGACAGAGTGGGCCAATATCTGCACTGGAAAATATGCAACTTCTACGGGAAGGAAACTGAAAGAAACTGGTACGAACACCACCCAGACCCGGTTACGGAGATAGGACCTGTTACAATTCTATGGGACTACACAATACACACTGACAGAACAATCAAAGCCAACCGCCCAGACATTGTTATTAAAACCACAAACAAAATAAGTGCCTCCTTATTGATATGGCAGTCCCTGCAGACTGCAATGTATCTTTGAAGATATTCGAAAAGCTGTCAAAATACAAGGACCTTGAAATAGAAATCTCAAAAATGTGGCACATGGGAACATCAACAATTCCTGTTGTAGTTGGAGCCCTAGGATTGGTTGGAAAAGATTCCAGGAGACTAATTGAAGGGATTCCTGGAAGTCCATGCCTCAAAGAGATACAAAAAATTGTTCTGACAAGTACAGCCCACACTTTACAAAGGGCTTTATCTATGTCATTTTTTTTTTTGTCAGTGGAAAGTGTCATGATGCCATTTCTAAACTAAGGTCAATGAGCGGGACCCGGAAAGAAATGTGTAAATGCCAGAAATCAAAGGAAATAAAAATATTAATAATAAACGATAAATTCGATGATATATTTGGTAAATAAATCTGCGTGGTTGTATATTGGGGAAAATAAAGGCATCACTCATGAAAGACCTCGAGTTTATTAATGTCAGTTCGATATGAGATCAGTTAGTCTGTTTTGTTGAAGGCACAATCGTTCGGTATACAAATATTTTAGTTTTAAAGATATATCAGTTTCGTTCTAAATAACATTACGATGTTTTCCGGAAGCATCAGTAGTTTTTAGATAACGAAAACCTCGTCATGCAGAGATGCACTTGATTTTGAGTATGAAGAAGATTTCACATCGTTCAGGTTGCATCTGTCAATAGCAATAGAAAATGACGAGGAGTCATGATGTTTGTCGGCTTTGATTTGTTTTGGAGTTGGTTTTGGTTGGTGAAACAATTCTTCTTTTTTTTAGCCATAGGCGTTAAAAGCCATGGAAAAAAAAGATCGATAAGTTCTTGTGTTTCCACAATAGATATTATGACAAGTGCAACATCATTAGTGAAGTGGTGGTCACAAATCATTGCTAGTTTGCTTGAGAGTTTTCGCGTTGAAGTGTCGATCGTGAAAAAGACCACCAGCTGCACGAAATTGGAATTTAACCTTGTTGCCAAGATCATTGCCATCGTAGTAAAAAGGTTGATGGAAAACTAGAGAGCAAAATGGAGAGAGGATCAATGATACAACTTTGCTTACAGCCATTGGTTACGTGAATTGAGTCTGAAGATTATCCATCAGACATGATCGATGATTTCATTGTGCCTCATGGAATGCGATGATAATGTTTAGCATGTTGTCTGGGATACCAAACGTTTTTAAAGATTTTCCATAAAGTACTTCTGAAAATGTCGAAATATATACGCACACACACACACACACACACGCACACACACACACACACACACATATATATATATATGTATATATATATATGAAGATATATATATATGTATATATATTGATAATATTAATGGTCAATAGACATATTTATATATATATATATACATACATACACAC
>OZ038518.1:68042821-68122821 GCA_964036315.1 Acanthosepion esculentum | reverse complement strand
CATATCTTTAGAAAATAAGAAATAACTTTAAAATATCTTGAAAATAAATTTAGATAATATTCTGATAATCAGATAGGGTAGAAAGATTTTACAAAATTTTCACACGATTCCTTATATAAGGGAAAATACCTTAATCACAAATGATATATTTATTTTTATTTTCGGCGCTTATTATTTTTGTTCTAAGAATTTTTGCTTCCTTAACGCCGTTGAAGTTGGTTAATTACTGGTATTGGTATATCATTTTTAATTATTTTGGAAGTTTCTTCATGAGAGAGTTTAGAAAAATTCTTATGATACTGTTTATATTTTCAAAAGGTTAAGTTTTGAAATAAACTAGAAATTAAGTAAAACATTGGCAAACAATATACACACTCACACTATACTTAAAGCGTGATGACATAAACTTTCTGCTTCTTTATCAAATGTGGCTTCAAACAGCATCCACAACGCATGAACTACTTAACGTATATTATATATATATTAAACCAGAAAATACGGTGTAATTATGCCTGGATAAGATAAAAATAACAAAATTATATAGTGTATTTTGAATTTACACTACTATCTACTCCTGCCTCAAAAACAAATCTAGTGTCGCTGAACAAATCTAACCTGGCCGTTTGTCTTGAAAAGGACCTCTATTCAGTTGTGGAATGGGGCAGGTATTGGCTGGTTAACTTTAATGCCTCAAAAACAAAACTGCTCTCTATTAATCACCAGAGAGAACCATCCCTGCCTCCCATTAGAATGTCTGACGCTCAACTCCACGAGAGCACCTCTTTGCAACTGCTCGGTCTCACATTGTCTGCTCACCTGAGATGGAACGAATACATTGAGTCAATAGCTTCGTCCACCGCAAGGAATGTCGGCTCCCTGTGCCGCGCCAGGGAATTTTCCTCGCCGGAGTCGATTCTTCAAATCTACAAATCAACCATTCGCCCTTGCATGGAGTATTGCTGTCATATATGGTCTGAAGCCCCTTCTATTTGTCTCAAGCTCCTTGATAAAATCCAGAGACGGAGAGGCAATGTAATTGGCCCTGATCTGGCATCTCATCTGCAGTCGCTCTCTTGCCTCTGTCTTTTTTACAAATACTTTCACGGTAACTGCTCCGATGAGCTGCTTGCGCTGGTTCCCAGACTTCATGAATTTAAGCGTTCTACGAGGCTGGCATCCCGCTCTCACCCTTTCACTGTTGAAACTGTTAAATGTAGCCGTCTCTTCTACTGCAATAGCTTCATGTCTCGCACCTCTCGCTTGTGGAACTCCCTGGCCATTTCTTGTTTCCCTGATAGCTATAATCTCCAACTATTCAAATGTAATGTCAATCGACATCTCCAGATGCCTTGATCTATCCCCTATCCTTCTCGTCATCCTTTCCTCTATCACTCTTATTTACTCTCGCTCCAACTCTCTGTAACCCCTTGTGTTCTAGTGGCTTCTAGTCTTGCTTGGGGTTGAATGCTTAAAAAAATAAAGTTACAAATCTAAAATTAAATGGAAATGTTTTACGTTTTATATTTAACTAGCCAAATAGCCGTTCTCTGACCAGGGAGAAGAGAGAAGTTCTCTTGCCTCTATAAAACTTCTGCTTAACATTTACTCCAAGGCAACTATTTTCTAGATGTCCTTTTGTCATAATGCAATTTTTCTGAAGATGGAACTGATCATGACAAAAACGTTCATTTTTGTTTGATTGCTTTTTGTTGTAGATACCAACATTTGAAAGGCTTTTGGATTTGATCTTCGTGAATTTAAAGATCAAAGGATGCTTGTTTGACACCGAATAGAAGTGCATGGTCCCTTGAGGACGTGAATATTCTTGGTATAGATAAACCATTCTCTTTATGGGTTTCAGAAGCAATAACAATATAAACAACTGTACTTTTTGAATTTCTGAGATGAGGAGTTATCATTATTTACACTATTTGCATTCGGACTATAGTCCTCATCTTTGTTGTGGTTATCATAATGTTTCGGTCGTTGTGCTCTCCGGCTTTCATTAGATGTATATCGACCTATGGACTGACAGAGATGGATATCATTTTAAGTAAATAGTCCGGAACAGAATGACAAAGATAGGCAGATTCATTTCGTAGTATTTTTCTATCTCTTTGCAGACGAACACTGAAAGCAACATTTGTTCTCGTGCCATTGTTTGGTCTCCAGTTATTGCTTATCATTTACCGACCACCAACCCATTCACCTTACGCCTTTGCCTATGAAATCATTTCCAAAATCATCATCAACTCACAGGTAAGAGGAAAAAACGTTATGTGTTATGTTTTACAATGTTTTTTGATAATGATTTCGGAAGTCCATCAAGATTTTCATTGTTTTTTTCGTTTATTTTTAATTTCGTTCTTCTGTTGTATTTCATCTTTCTCTTTGTTTCTTGTATATTTCATCTTTTCATTTGCATACCGTCTTTGTCATTTCCTTTTCCTTTTTTTATTTATTCTATTGCCCACGACTCTTTCCTTTCTCCTTTAATCTTCTTTTCGATTTTGTGGCCTCTTTCTCCTTTGTTTCTTTCTCATTTCATTTGAACACACTCTTTGTCATTTTCTTTTCTTTGTTTATTCTTTCTTTTGCCCACGACTCTTTCCTTTCTCCTTTACTCTTCTTTGCTCTCTTATGACGTCTGTCTCCTTTGTTTCTTTCTCTTTTCATTTGAATACCGTTTTTCTTTCATTTCCTTTTCTTCTTTTTATTTCATCTTTTGCCTTCAACTCCTTCTCGTCATCCTTTCCTCTATCACTCTTATTTGCTCTCGCTCCAACTCTCTGTAACCCTTGTGTTCTAATGGCTTCTCGTCTTGCTTGGGGTTGAATGCTTAAAAAAATAAAGTTACAAATCTAAAATTAAATGGAAATGTTTTACGTTTTATATTTAACTAGCCTTTCTCCTTTTCTCTTCTTTTCGGTTTTATGACGTCTTTCTCTTTCATTCTTTCTCTTTTCTTTTGAATACCATTTTTGTCATTTCCTTTTCTTTTGAATTTCTTCTTTTGCCCACGACTCTTTCCTTTCTCCTTTACTCTTCTTTTTTATGACGTCTTTATCTTTTTTTTCTTTCGTTATTTTTAATTTTTTTCCTAAGCAATATTGTTACATTTCTTTTTTTCTTTCTCCGTTTTTTCGTTTTCTTTATACATTTTTCCTCATTTAATTCCCTTCTTTACATTTGTACGTGTATCCTTTTTATTTATTCTTGTCTTTCTTTTCTTTTCTAAACTGTCTCTCTCTCTTTTCTCTCTTCTAAGAGGCGTAAGCATCAAATAGCACATACACAACCACTACTCTATCCCGTCACCACATCAATCCCAGTCCATCTGTTCACAAATCAATAAATATATAGCAATAAACATATCTTCACGAATACAACGACAAGATGCGTACATAATACACGTAGACGAAATAATATAAACTGTAAAGAATCTCAATATAATACATTCTAATTATAATATCTAAAAGCCTAAAACTAAACAAAATGTTCTTCAAAGTCGAAACAAACTAAAATATGTTTAGGCAATTAAAAATCTTACTTGTTGGTCTCCTGTGCGTGACGTCATATAACGAATGACGGCCAACCCCTAATTAGTATAGAATTTTTATTCGGTGAAAAATCGACACATCCACATTATCCTGGATCTTGATATTGATCGGAAGTATGGTTGAAAATATTTGATCATAAGCAACCAGAAAACACATTTCTGTTCACTATTTACATTATTCGGACTATTGTCCTCATCTTTGTCGCCATATTTATTACAACGTTTCGGCCGTTGTACGCTCCGGCCTTCTTCAAGTGGCTGTAATGTCGAACTGAACTCTTTAACTGTCCTAGTTCCACGTGCCATGTTTAATGGATGTCAGTTATCAGTTATCTCCTGTTAATTCCCCTCGCCAAGTTCTCCACTGCCTTAACCGAGTATTGAAGTCACACTCTTTTAGATACAGTGACAGGACCCAAATATTTTATGTTAAAATGCGTAGTTATATATTTTTTGTGTGTGTCAGTAATACATTCGGTATATTACGTTGTTGCAAAAGTCTCTTGCCTTATCTTTCGCACAGTGATAAGAAAATGCTTGGAATTGAATGGAGAATTGCAGAAAATTAATAATTCTGCTTTACATTGGTTGAATAAGCAACGTTTATTGAACGTTACTTTCTCTTTCTGTTTAATTCTGGGAAAGACGCCGATGAATATAGGTAGCCAAAACTTTTGGCAAAATGTCGTAGATGCAAATATTCTGGGGGAAGGTTTGAAAACTTTTAAAAGGGACATTTTGGCTTCTAGGACAAATGAACATCTGGAAGACTCGGAAAACTGAAAGGTCAAGAATTGGACAAACTTTTGAGTGTTGTCTACATCACAACACTCACTAGTTTTATGAAACTCACCAATTGGCTGTAGCTAACCTGATAATGACTAAAGAAATTCGAAATCTTGGACCGTATTTTCTGTACTTTTCTTCAGAAATGACGTCCTGGGTACGACGTTAAACTGCATCCAACAGCAAGGCCTCTGATCAGGTTTTGAGGAAGCGTGGAACCACCTCTTAATTGCTGGTGTTCCCAGGTCCACCCTGACCCGGGGTGGCAACACCTGTTGTGGTCCCAGCTATGGGAAAATAGTGAACTTCCAGGTCTTTACCAGCACATTGAAACAATGTTGTCAGCTATACGTTTTTGAAACAATGATGTTGCCAGCTATACATTTTTGATATATTTAGTAAATACTGGATCTGGCATTAAATAACCCATAGTGGTTGATATGCCATAAAACCCCAAACAACCAATCTTCAGAAATGAACATCGAACAATTTTTAATTGAATTTCCTCCTTGTCTGAAAAGAATTATTCGTAATATGAAAAAGTCGATCATTAAGATTAATCGAAGAAAATGGTCGTCATTTCTAATAGTGTTTATCGTCAAATAACAATTGCTGAAAAAATACACAATATATATATATATATATATATATATGTATATATATATATATGTATGTATGTGTATATATATATATATATGTATGTGTATATATGTATATATATATATGTATATATGATAGAAATTATTAGAAGGATTTGAGATAATAAAAATTAAGTAATTCATCGAGTCCAGAAGAAACTTCAACAGAATGCACTGGACGGCCGTTTCATCCTATATCTGGGACCCATCAGCAGTGCGCATCCACTACCGAGAATTGAAACCCGAACAGTTACAATAAGCGGCAAACGCAATACCAACTGTAACAACGGGCTCCGATGACGAAGAGGTAGGGAATTAAACTCGAAATAGCGCCGCTCGATCACATATTCCGTGACGGAACTCATCCGAGTTTCTCTTTAACCATAGGACTGTGCCCCCACGAGCCACGACTACCACCCCCAAGCAGCTCTCAGTCCAGAGCATTAGAAGCCGGTTCAAGCAAGGATATAAAAGTGATAGAAACCATATTTGAAATCAGTTAATTTATGATATATATGCTCTGTCGCCGCGGCCCGTTGGTACAGTTGGTATGGCGTTTGCTTCCTATCGTAACTGTTCGGGTTTCAATTCTCGGTAGTGGTAGCGACCTGCTGATGAGTCCTAAATATAAGACGAAACGGCCGTCAAGTGCATTCTGTTGTGGTTTCTTCTAGACTCGATGAATTACTTAATTATTTTATATATATGTAAAAGAAAGAACATTAAGATATATAATCCAGTGTTCTTATTGACATTTTTATACATTATTTACATTATTCGGACTATTGTCCTCATTTTTGTCGCCATATTTATTACAACGTTTCGGCCGTTGTACGTTCCGGCCTTCTTCAGGTGGTTGGGAATTCATACACAAGGACACATGTCACATTGGATAAAGGCGTTGATTAGATCCAGTGACAGGACCCAAAGAGTGTGAGTTCAATACCCGGCTAAGGCAGTGGAGAACTTTCAGAGGGAAACTAACAGGAGATAACTGATAACTGACATCCATTAAACATGGCACGTGGAACTAGAACTGTCTACCCCAGTGAGCGAAATAAAAGGTTCAGTTCGACATTCCAACCACCTGAAGAAGGCCGGATCGTACAACGGCCGAAACGTTGTAATAAATATGGCGACAAAGATGAGGACAATAGTCCGAATAATGTAAATAATGGTCATAATAGACTGATATTTTTATTTTTACCAAACAGTGCTCAATGTAAATTTACAGAGCATAAATTTTATAAATTAACTGATTTAAAATAATGGGTTCTTCGCTACACAGGAATTACCGAAGCTAAAAACTTCAAATTTTAATTATATAATAAAATTAAAAGCATTGGTTCTGTTTCATTTTCAAGCGAATTTATATATATATATATATATATATATATATATATATATATATGTGTGTGTGTGTGTGTGTATGTGTGTGTGTGAGTGTGTGTGTGTGTGTGTGTGTGTGTGTGTGTGTGTGTGTGATATGTTCCGGAAAGGGATATATTTGATCGAAGTAGCTAAGTGGTTTTGGCTACTGGAACCAAGTAGTACAATTCTAGCAGGTAGCAATAATAGACTGGTAGTCGTCGTAGTCGCAGGCAGTATGCTTAGGCTATAGGTGTAGACCAATAGGATACCCAATGGCGTAGTCCAATGGGCGTCGTCAATAGACTTAACATCTCTACACATCCATCTGTATTTATGACTGACACCAGCCAATCATATTCCGGTGAGGGGGAACTCAGATGTATGCATATTCCATTACATCAATATACATATATATATATATGCCTGACGATTGCTCTAGCATGAAACAGACTGTCGCCTCTAACTGCTGACTTCCATGTCCACTTTTATATTTACACACGCTCTATCTCTGATATTGAGCACTTTATCCCATAAATATAGCACACTTTAAGACTATATTTCTTTATATATATATATATATATATATATATATATATATATATATATATATATAATATATATATATATATATATATATATATATATATATATATATATATATATATATATTTCCTAATCTGAGTTGTTTCCTAAACCGGTCAGTTTGTTGTGGATTAGCGTTACATAGAAGGATAATTCCGTCGTCTCTGTACAGACCAGTGTTCTCACTAATTTTCTCTTTCATATCCCATATTTTAGGTTATATATTGATTCAACCCCCATAACCAATTCAACGTATTAAGTGTCAACCAGTGTATCTCTTTTAAACTTTAAACATGCTTTTAATTTTTTTTAATGGCCCCCTACCTAAACGCTATCTCTGTATTTACACACGAATATTATATTTCGCTTATTTTAAATTTGGGGCTGTGAATCTGCGAGTAATTCAGCGTTCCGCCCATGAGACCCAGTGTATTATCTTTTTTTAAATCATGAGTTATATTTCGTGCCTGATGAGTTGGTAAAACAACGAAACTTGTCGCACCCCAAACGTAGATATATGTAGATTTATTAATATATATTTCTTAGCTCTGTCTAGCCACATTGAGCACTCTTATGTTTATATATTAAAATAAATTTAATAAATATTTATTTCCTTACTAGAGCATGCACGTTATAGCGCATATACGATTGCTAATATTGACTTTACCCACTATAGCTATATATCGCATCTTCTGGATTTTAAGTATAGATCATATCGTTTTCTTATTCTGTCACCACAAATGTATGCACACGTTTCCGGTGTCTGCTTTTTTAAATTTTAATGTAGGTAGCGAATTATGTATCTCAGTCATTTAAACCGTCATTTAACTATTGTCTTTAAAATTTATCTCTGTTTCAATTTTAATCCTCACCTTAATCTTTAAGTCTTTCCTGTTCTTCTTTCTTCTATTACACCCACTCTCTAAAGCTTTCATACATCTCACTTTCAAACTTGTAACCCACTCCCACATATACACACTCACAAAAATTTTGTTTTTTATACCCGGAGTTATATTTCCCGATTTCTTTTTGGATTTGTAAGTCTAATGAATTGGATCATGATTACGATTCGTATGTAATAAATTATAACCATGGAAAATTAGTATTTGAGGTTTTTAATATATATATATATATATATATATATATATATATATATATATATATATATATATATATATATATATATATAACGTTTGATGTGTAATAAACGTTTTAACGATCATTGTTTAGTTGATTTATATCTGTATTATTATTTTCAGGGAGCTCTAGTATCGCTGGTGTTTTGCTTTCTTAATGGTGAGGTAAGTAAAATAATTAAATAAATAAATAAAAATAGGAAAATGTATGCTTAGGTATTTTTCTTTCAGAGAAAACTTCACATTCAAGTCCTTTATTCCGACATTATGTTCAAGACGTTTACTCCAACCTAACATTAATTTACCTTATTCTGACATCGGATTCAAGTCCTTTATTTCGACATTATGTTCAAGACCTTTACTCCAAGATCACATTAATTTACCATATACTGACATCATATTCAAGTCGTTTATTCCGACATTATGTTCAAGACCTTTACACCAACTTCACATTAATTTACCTTATACAGACATCTCATTCAAGTCCATTATTCCGACATTATGTTCAAGAACTTTACTCTACCCTCACATTAATTACCTTATTCCCGACATCGGATTCAAGTCCTTTATTCAGACATTATGTTCAAAACATTTACTCCAACTTCACATTAATTTTCATTTTTCTGGCATCGGATTCAAGTCCTTTATTCCGACATTATGTTCAAGACATTTACTCCAACCTCACATTAATTTGCTTTATTCTGACATCGGATTCAAGTCCTTTATTCCGACATTGTGTACAAGACCTTTACTCAAACCTCACATTAATTTTTCCTTATTATGCAATCGCATTCAAGTCCCTTATTCCGACATTAATTTCAAGACTTTACTCCCACCTCACATGAATTTGCCTTATTCTGACATCGGATTCAAGTCCTTTATTCCGACATTATGTTCAAGATATTTACTCCAACCTCACATTAATTTACCTTATTCTGACATCGGATTAAAGTCGTTTATTCCGACATTATTTTGAAGACTTTTACTCCAACCTCACATTAATTTACCTTATTCTCACATCGGATTCAAGTCATTTATTCCGACATTATGTTCAAAACCTTTACTCCACCCTCACATTAAATTACCTTATTCTGACATTGGTTTCAAGTCCTTCATTCCGACATTATTATTAAGACCTTTACTCCAAACTTACATTTAATTACCTTATTCTGACATCGGATTCAAGTTTTTTATTCCGACATTATCTTCAAGACCTTTGCTTCTCCCTCACATTAATTTACCTTATTCTGACATCGGATTCAAGTCCTTTATTCCGACATTATGTTCAAGACATTTACTCCAACCTCACATTAATTTACATTATTCTGACATCGGATTCGTGTCCTTTATTCCGACATTATGTTCAAGACCTTTACTACAACCTCACATTGAATTACCTTATTCTGACATCGGATTCAATTCCTTTATTCCGACATTATGTTCAAGACCTTTACTCCAACCTCACATTAATTTACCTTATTCTGAGATCGTGTTCAAGTCCTTTATTCCGACATTACGTTCAAGACCTTTACTCCAACCTCACATTAATTTACCTTATTCTGACATCGGATTCAAATGCTTTATTCCGACATTATGTTCCAGACCTTTACTCCAACCTCACATTAATTTACCTTATTCTGACATCACATTCAAGTCATTTATTCCGACATTATGTTCAAGGCCTTTACTCAAACCTCACATTAATTTACCTTATTCTGTCATCGGATTCAAGTCCTTTATTCCCACATTATGTTCAAGACCTTTACTCTACCTCACATTAATTTACCTTATTCTGACATCGGATTCAATTCCTTTATTCCGACATTATGTTCAAGGCCTTTACTCAAACCTCACATTAATTTACCTTATTCTGACATCGCATTCAAGTCCTTTATTCCGACGTTATGTTCAAGCTGTGTATTCCGACCACTGCTATCGCTTTTTGCAATGTCCTATTTCATTGGTTTATCGAATGCTCTAGTTCATGAAAGTTACCACTTTACTTTGTGCCACAGTGAAGAGAAGTGGTTCAAGTATTTATCCAATTCTTGTGCAGTTTAATCATTATTTATCTTCACAAAATGCCTTCACCCCAAAAAACGCCACAGTGCTTCCCATAGCCAAGTGTATGTGTTTATGTCCTTGGGCAAACTACATTTCCTTTAAATTTTGGTCGGATTATAGAACGTGTTCCTGTAGTATGGACAGATAGAAACACAATGAAATAATTAAATAAGGATAGTTTTCTTAGAATTTGTATTGATTTAAAAGACGTTCGGACTAAACGAATTTGACTTGAAAAAAATGGCTTCATAGCTAAAACAGTAAATTTGTTTTCTGTAGGCTTTTCCGGATTAAAAGAAGGTTGGACTTGAGGACTTTTACTGTAGAAATAATTGATAGAAATACAAATACAGAGTAAATGTTTTCAACCAATATAGGTATAGTGAAAATATCGTCGTTCTACAAGACTTGTATAAAAGGATTTGATAGAAGCACATACAGTTGATGAGAATAAAGCGTTTTAATCAAATGTTAGTCAGATTAAAAGAATATCGGACTACAGGATTTGTACTTGTGTAAGTTATTTCCGATCTGCTGATGATTTATATTTCCTTGAGCAGGAAAACTGGGGATGTGATTTATACTCTAATTTTCTTATATATCCTGCTAATATCATTCCATGGTGACACATTTACAGAAGAGATTTCATACATTAATTTATTAATCATTTGTAAATGGAAGGCTTAGAAAAAGAGTATTATTTCTAATTTTATACTAAATGTATCGGGTCCGGCCTACTGGTAACTGCAATCTTTGTAGTCTCGTTAAATTCTATGTTATCTTATCCATTGGCCCAATTCTTTTCCGAATTTTTTCTCATCACTTTTCCAGTGTTTGTAGGAAATAGATTTAGTAGCCCAATGATTATTACTTTTATACGCAAAATATATGATCTAAGAAACCCAACGGGTGGCTAAAACCGCGGATAGTACTCAAATATGCCATATAAGCCGAGGGTAATGTTTAAATTGTAAATTAGGTATAGTAAGACATTAACAGCAATACTAGTAATACTAATAAAATAAGATACATATAACGAGATACTAATTTATTGGTATCTTTACCAAAACCAAGGCAAACTTCTACATACCACGTGTGAAACCACGTGCAATGCCCTGCGCTCATCAAACGCTAACCAGGGGAGGTAACATATTTTTGGTGGCTAAGGCAGTACTGCCACTCCTGGTGCCACCAGTCGCTTTTGCCATCGGAGAGGGCATGGTTTTTCGGTCAGTCTCTGTGATTTTTACGCAACTGCTCTGTTGTTATGGTAATATCATTTATGTTTGCTTATTGACTAAACAAACATCATCTCTTCGCTTAATGACTGTTACCATAACAACAGAATATCTTCTTACTAATAAATGATGATCCAGTTACGTGACTGATAAATATATAGTTACATTATGCTTTAGGTTTTAGAATTAAATTCATTGATCGGATAAGAGATTAATTCTTGCTTTAGATCGTTGTAAGTTCAAGAAGTGCCAACTTTTCATTCATACGAAGCGCTTTAAGACTTATCCTAAACTGCCAATATTACTACGAGGGTCGTTCGAAAAGTATAAGCCTCACACAGAATGTGTTGCAGAAATAACACAGTTTTTCACTATTCTTCAATATAGTCCCAGTTGACATCAATACACTTGGTCGAAAGAGACATAAGCATCGCAATACCATCGCAGACGAAGGTGGCCTCCTGGTACTCCAAAAACTCCTCCACAGCACATATGATCCCATCATTATCTGTCTATATTTCTGAGATGAGGTATTATGTATATTATTTACATAATTCGGACTATTGTCCTCATCTTTGTTGCCATATTCAATACAACGTTTCGGCCGTTATACGCTCCGGCCTTCTTCAGGTGGTTTCATGTTTATGGCACGTGAAACTAGAACAGTCTACCCTAGTGAGCGAAATAAAGGGTTCACTTCGACATTCCAACCACCTGAAGAAGGCCGGAACGTACAACATCAGAAACGTTGTAACAAATATGGCGACAAAGATGAGGACATTAGTCCGAATAATGTAAATACTGATTTCATCATTGTTTCCAAAATGGTGAACACGTAGATGGGATTTGAGTTTAGGAATCAAAAAGACAGATGGAGTTAAGTTTGGTGGGGTAACGGGGATGGGGTAGCGATTCAAAGCCACCGTTGCCTGCTTCAGATACTGCAACCTGATCAGTGTGAAGGGGCACATTACCCCGGAGCAAGAATACACCTACCCTCAGCTTCTATGTGTGTTTCGACTTGATTACTTCCTTCAGATGTCTAAATTCCGATGTATAGAGCTTTCCATTAATAGCTTTTACCTTTTCCTGGTATTCTATCCTGATTACTCCTTCAGAATCCAAAAAGAAGCCATCACCTGGCCAACAGACGCTGCCTATTTGAAATTCTTCAGGATGGAGAACCAGAGTGTTTTTACTGTTTTTCTTTCAATCTTTAATTCAGGTTCGTAGTGGTGAACCAAGGTTTCATCTTTTGTTACTAATGAATGAGAAATTCTCAGTGTAATCCTGGAAGCGAGTCAGAAATGGCCTGGAAATGTGAACCCTTTTCAGCTTGCGCTCTGGTGTCAGAGTATTCTTGAGACGCATATTGCAAATAGATTGCTCATCCCCAAGATCCCTGTTAAAAAAAGTCTCGACAGAACCAGAACTGATGCCTATAGACTTAGCTATCTGCTCTAGAGTAAGACGTCTGTCATCCAAAGCCATACGGTAAATGGCATCAATTTGCTCATCAGTGCATGAGAATTTTGGACGACCCGACCAAAAGTCATCTTCTGTGAATCTTCTGCCCCGCTTGACTTCCGATCAGTGTTTTCGTAGAGTTTCAGAATTCGGTTCACTACGCTTTTGGAACGCTTCACCTGGTCAGCAATCTGGTCAGTTGTGTGATTTTCCTTTCACAGTTTGACAATATCAGCTCTAAGAGACTTGTCAACTTTTCGTCAGTTCGCCATGTTGGAAAATGACGGAGTGATGACAATTTTTATCTTAACCTCGCTTATAAGAAATTCGGATTATGTGCGTTATGCAGACATATTTCTCGATGTATTCCTTAATTTCGGACACTTGGTATTTAAGTAAAGAATTAAATGAATTATAACTCTCTCTTTGTATCATTCCAAATAACTTAAAGATTTAAAGCACAACTGAACTTGCCTACATTTAGTGAACATTTCAGAAAATTGGACTAATATTTTTTGAGATATCGCAGTTATAATTTTTGTTACTTAATTTTGGACGCTGCTGTAATTATGTTAGCTTCTTGACTAGTATCTTCCACTGGCGATTAGGTGACAGAAAGTATCCTCAATACTCCAGTACTATTCTTAGTATTCTTGCTGCTTTTAGTACCTGTCTATATTTCTGAGATGAGGTATTATGTACATTATTTACATTATTCGGACTATTCTCCTCATCTTTGTCGCCATATTTATTACAACGTTTCGGCCCTTCAGTATATGTCTATATTTCTGAGATGAGATATTATGTACATTATTTACATTATTCGGACTATTGTCCTCATCTTTGTCGCTATATTTATTACAACGCTTCGGCCCTTCAGTATCTGTCTATATTTCTGAGATGAGGTATTATGTACATTATTTATATTATTCGGACTATTCTCCTCATCTTTGTCGCCATATTTATTGCAACGTTTCGGCCCTTCAGTATATGTCCATATTTCTGAGATGAGGTATTATGTACATTATTTACATTATTCAGACTATTGCCCTCATCTTTGTCACCATATTTATTACAACGTTTCGGCCGTTGTACGCTCCGGCTTTCTTCAGGTGGTTGGAATGTCGAACTGAACCCTTCATTTCGCTCACTGGGGTAGACTGTGCTAGTTCCACGTGCCATGTTTAATGGATGTCAGTTACACATTGCTCAGTAGATAAAGGCGTTGATTAGATCCAGTGACAGGACCCAAAGAGTGTGAGTTCAATACCCGGTTAAGGCAGTGGAGAACTTTCAGAGGGAAAAATTAACAGGAGATAACTGATAGCTGACATCCGTTAAGCATGGCACGTGGAACTAGAACAGTCTACCCCAGTGAGCGAAATAAATGAATCATTTCGACATTCCAACACTCTGAAGAAGGCCGGAGCGTACAACGGCCGAAACGATGTAATAAATATGTCGACAAAGATGAGGACTATAGTCCGAATAATGTAAATAATGTAGCTGTTTTTAGTAGTGTGATGCTGTTATCTGGGTGGTCCCCCACCCACAGATATTTTCCTTAACTCTTGAGAAACTATTCAACAGCACCCCTATAAAGACTGGTACAACTATCAAGTTCTGTAAGTCAAAATATTTATCTAATAAATCTAAATATTTGAAGTCGAAATATTTATCTAAATTTTTCCATTTCTTTCAGAGGTACTTCGCGGTCTGTCGAATCAGCAAATTGCATTACATGACATTGTTCTCTTTTATGTGCACGACTTAAAGATTCAGTCTCCTCGACTGGATTTTGTATTTTCTTTGAATCTCAAATAAATGTATCCTTTATTCTAGTCTCTGCATCTACCATTGGTCTGCATGATCGAAATACAGTTTCTTGCACAGTTCCCAATGAATCATTTGTCCCACCCAGTGATGTTTATTCTTGTTTTACTTCTCGGCTAATTTGTGAGAATCGCTGTTCATGCTGTCTTCTTTTCTACCCAATGTAAATTTGCTGTTTTCCATCGGCCTGTGGTTGGATAACCAAACCATTTCCAGTCTTTGTTCCACTTGATCAGCAAATTTACAGTCCAATCTCATATTTCAACCGCCCTTTGTTTCATGTAGCTTCTTTGCATGGGATTGCGGATAACAAATTTGTTATATTCTATTTCTTTTGCTAGAACAAGCAAACACTCGGAGTCCAAGAAGGGAATTCCTGCTCAGAGAGTAAAGTCAATAGTTATGAAATTCCCACGGGGTCAGTCCTGTTGGCTATTAAGAGGCAACCTTGGTCCATTCTGACGCTCAAATCTCTCACTGTGTTGATATATATTTTAATCAGACATGACTGGTGTGTTCGGAATAAATAAAACAGACCCTGAATTTTGTACACTTTGGATTTGATAAAAGAATAATGTGTTTCTTTTGTGGCTTGTGATTACCTGTAGAACACGACTGACATTTTGCTAAAAACATTTACTCTTCCATTTTTATGCTTTTCGTTTTTTTTGTAATGGTGCGATTGTTTTTATTACTGCAACTGCAATAAAAACAATCAGACGGTTGATGTTGTTGTTGTTCATCTTCAATTTCGGTAGTGAATTCTAAGAAATTTTATATTAATAAATAGGGCTCGTGAGATGAAAGAATTTTCTTTTAACAGACAGAATCATTCTTTTAACTGCATTTTCCTATTGATCTTCGTTGGGATTCTTCTTTTGCCTAGTGCTGGTTAGAAAACGTTTTCAGGACTGGCAGAATTAATGTCTGTTTTTTCTTTCTCTCTCTCTCTCTCTCTCTCTCTCTCTCTCTCTTTCTCTATCTATCTATCTATCTATCTGATGCAACAGCAATAGTCCAATAGTATTATAAAAACTTCGGAGAATTCCAGTAGAATATCTTTAATCATTTTTAAGATACAATGGTTTAAATCGAACAAATGTCAAATTTCTCATTCCACTGCAAATTCTCACACACACATCTATATACCCCCTATATATATATATATATATATATATATATATATATATATATATATATATATATATATATATATATATATATCCGATGCGATGAGAACGAAAGTAATATATAAAATCCAACGTTCACAGCATTAATCCAAAAGAGGGCTCGATACCGATAGTAGAGCGATAATTATTTATTTATTATAATTTTATCATATAGACAAAACTATTTTACTCGCAACAAAGATGCAACTTGGTTTCAGTGCATTTCAATTCAATCGATTCTCACCAATCGCATCGGATATATATATATATATATATATATATATATATATATATATATATATATATATATATATATATATATATAGGGGGTATATAGATGTGTGTGTGTGTGTGTGTGTGTGTGTGTGTGTAATAGACGCATACATACACACAAGCACCAAAGTAATGTCAATCACTCACTTTCTTTTGCATTCACTCTCTATCTCTCTCTATACATACATATATATATATATATATATATATCTACACGTGCGCACACACGCGCAGACAGGCGCACGCACACATACTCTAGGACAAAAAAGTGTACCAATGAAAAGCGCATATAGAAAAGCGACATCGGGGAGCATAAACAGTCAATTTCTTATATCCACTGACGTATGGACGGAGTAATTTTTTCGTCTACGAATCTCTGGAGTCAGGGTGCACCAGGTAACATCAACCAGCAAGTGACAAACTATTTACTTATATAACTATTTACTTATATATATATATATATATATATATATATATATATATATATATATATATATATATATATATATATATCCGATGCGATGAGAACGAAAATAATATATAAATTCAAACGTTCACAGCATGAATCCATCGAAAAGAGGGATCGATACCGATAGTAGAGCGATAATTATGTATTTATTATAATTTTATGATATAGACAAAACCATTTTATTCACTACAAAGATGCAACTTCGTTTCAGTGCATGTCAAATGCACTTCGACAGCTTATAAGAATTTTTGATTCTCACCCGTTGAAGTGCAGCTGAAATCCACTGAAACGAAGTTGCATCTTTGTAGTGAGTAAAATGGTTTTGTCTTTATGATAAAATTATAACATATATATATATATATATATATATATATATATATATATATATATATATATATATATAAACATCTTTTGTGAAATGCTATGGACAAGTTTTGTCTATCCAGTTTTGGGGCAACAACCGCACGTTAATACATTTCCATGAACCAGGCTGATATGTTACTTCCGAAAACGTTCCTAATCAAGAAACTTAAAAATTTTTTTTAAATTCATTAGTTGTACTTATAAAAGAAAAACAAAATAAAAATTAAAAAACAAAGTATCTTCTCAGTTTTCTTCAATTAAAATTTCATGCTTTTTCTCAAAGTGCTATGCGAAATGCGCATTAATGATATCAACTTTTTATAGCGGGGATTCATGTGCTATGGCAATGCGAGTCATGGGTAATAAGTCCCGGAGATCAAATACTTTCAGTCAGAATTTCTTTCTGCGACCCGGCTAGAGAGGTCGGCCATCACTTCGAAGAATTATGCCGAAGAGTTGATCAACAGATATTCAAAAATAGAAAAGGGAGTAAGACAAGGATGTGTCTTCTCACCGGACTTTTTCAACCTATACAGCAAGGCAATTCTGAGAGAACTGGAAATCCTACCAGGATTCATCACTGACAGCCACAATCTTAACAACATAAGATACGAGTATGACACAGTGCTGATAGCAGACACGGAAAAGAAACTACAAAACCTCCTACAGAAGGTAGATAAGGGGAGCGAGAATAAGGAGAGCGAGAATAAGGGACTAAGCATAAACTACAAGAAGAAAGATTGCATGGTCATCAAGAAAAAGATGACCCCGAAAAGCAGTTTACTGGTAGGAGACATTATAATCAAGCAGGTACGGAAATTTAAATATCTGGGAAGTGTTCTGACAGAGGACGGAAAATACGACCCTTAGATTTGTAGACGTATTGGGATGGTCAAAGACGCATTCCAAAACCTGGGCAGGGTATTACGAGACAGGAGGGTTTCTTCGGTAACAAAGAAAAGAGTACTGAACTGCTACGTGATATCTGTCCTCCTTTACAGTCGCGAATGTTGGACGGTTTCTTCAAGGATGAAGAAGAGACACCAGGCAACAGAGGTGTGGTTCTACAGAAGGATTCTAAGGTTACCATCGACCGAACATGTGAGCAACGATGAGGTTTTGGAGAAGATGCAAACAAAGAGGAAGTTTATACTTAACATCAAAAGAGGCAGCTGACATTTCTGGGACACGTAATGAGAAAGGAGGGATCGGAAAATCTGATACTCACAGGGCGGATAAAGGGAAGGAGGGACAAAAAAGCAAAGCGTGACATACTTAACGGATTTAAGCAAGGGGGTGGCAGAACAGTGTCTGTGAGAAATAACAAAACTTATTGAGAGCTACAAGAGATAGGAAGAAGTGGAGATTCATGATCCCCTACATACTGAAGGATAACGGCATGTAATAGAAGATAATAACATTAATGACAACAATAATAGACGTATCATTAATAATAAAGACAATAAGGTGACGATAAACAAAGTATTTAATCATAATTAAGTAATTCATCGTGTCTAGAAGAAAACTTAACAGAATGCAGAAAGCACTGGATGGCAGTTTCATCCTATATTTGGGACTCATCAGCAGTGCGCATCCACTACCGAGAATTGAAACCCGAACAGTTACGATAAACGGTAAACGCCATGTCAACTGTACCAACGGGCCTCGGTGACAAAGCGGTAACGAATTAGACTCGATATAGCACCGCTCGATCATATATTCCAAGTTTCTCTTTAATCAGAGGACTGTGCCTCCACGAGCCACGACTACCATCCCCAAGCCGCTCAGTCCAGCGCATTAGAAGCCGGTTCAAGCAAGGATATACAAGTGATAGAAATAATTAGGAGGAATTGAAATAATCATAATTAAGTAATTCATCGAGTCTAGAAGAAACCTCAACAGAATGCAGAAAGCACTGGACGGCTGTTTCGTCCTATATTTGGGACTCATCAGCAGTGCACATCCACTACCGAGAATTGAAACCCGAACAATTACGATAGGAGGCATATAATTAGGAGTATTTGAAATAATCATAATTAAGTAATTCATCGAGTCTAGAAGAAACCTCAAACGAATGCAGAAAGTACTGAAATGAGAGAAATAATTAGGAGGATCCGCCTTTCAAAAAGGTTCCTGAGGGTGTGAGATAATCTACAAAATTGAAATAACTAATGTATCTCGTTCCAATTATATTCCTCATTCTCTTTTTTTTTTATGTATTCATTTTCATCTCATTTAGGGATTCTGTGCGTGGCGTACAGGAGAGACTTATTTGTTTTATAATTAATATTATGCAGCTATTCTTACGCATCTAGTTAACAAGATTATGGCTTCTTATGTAAATGCTGACAAACAAGTATCACTGGAAAAGAAATTAAATAAATAAGAGGCATTTATACTCAGTTGTTTTCTTGATAATTATCATCATGGCTTGTGGTTAATGTTAGTTTGTTTTGTGGGGTTTGGTTTTACGGCATATCAACACCAAGGCCGACAAATTTTTTATAATTGGTAATATTATTTTTTCAGTCTATTTCTGGTACTATTTTTCTTTCAAAAATTCTATTTCTAGTAAAAAGATTTCCTTCAAAAAATCTATTTCTGGTAAAAAGATTTCCTTCAAAAATTCTATTTCTAGTAAAAAGATTTCCTTCAAAAATTCTATTTCTAGTAAAAAGATTTCCTTCAAAAAATCTATTTCTAGTAAAAAGATTTCCTTCAAAAATTCTATTTCTAGTAAAAAGATTTCCTTCAAAAATTCTATTTCTAGTAAAAAGATTTCCTTCAAAAATTCTATTTCTAGTAAAAAGATTTCCTTCAAAAAATCTATTTCTAGTAAAAAGATTTCCTTCAAAAAATCTATTTCTAGTAAAAAGATTTCCTTCAAAAAATCTATTTCTGGTAATGATTTTCTTTCAGATATGTATCGCTGGTAATATTTTTCCTTTTTCGAAAAATGTTTAGCAGTTAATTAATATATTTTTTTTTCTACAAAGATATATTGCTTATTTTTCCAAAAATGTATAACTGGTAATATTATTTTTTTTAAACGTATAGCCTGTAACACTTTTCTTTTTTTTAAACGTACAGCAGGTAATATTATTTTTGAAAAATGTACAGCTGGGAATATCCTTTTTCAAAAACGCACTGCTGGCAACCATATGTTTTCAAAAACGACCTTTCTGTTGGACGTAGTTTATCGTCATACCCAGTACGCGGATGTAGTTTATCATCGAACCAAGTAAGCGGATGTAGTTTATTGTCATACCCAGGACGGGTTAATGTTAGAGGTTGACTGATAGCAAATCTTCTAAAATCTCCAGAACTTTTTTCTGTCTCTTCAAAGACTCTCGCAAATTCTTTGAATTTTTGTTGCATTTAATCTCGCATCTGTCTATATTTCTGAGATGAGGTATTATATACATTACTTACATTATTTGGACTATTGTCCTCATCTTTGTTGCCATATTTATTACAAAGTTTCGGCCCTTCAGTATCTGTCTATATTTCTGAGATGAGGTATTATGTACATTATTTACATTATTTGGACTATTGTCCTCATCTTTGTTGCCATATTTATTACAAAGTTTCGGTACTTCAGTATCTGTCTATATTTCTGAGATGAGGTATTATGTACACTATTTACATTATTCGGACTATTGTTCTCATCTTTGTCGCCATATTTATTACAATGTTTCGGCCGTTCAGTATCTGTCTATATTTCTGAGATGAGGTATTATGTACATTATTTACATTATTTAGACTATTGTCCTCATCTTTGTTGACATATTTATTACTACATTTCGGCCCTTCAGTATCTGTCTATATTTCTGAGATGATGTATTATGTACATTATTTACATTATTCGGACTAATGTCCTCATCTTTGTTGCCATGTTTATTACAACGTTTCGGCCTTTCAGAATCTGTTTATATTTCTGAAATGAGGTATTATGTACATTATTTACATTATTCGGACTATTGTCCTCATCGTTGACGACATATTTATTACAACATTTCGCCCGTTGTACGCTCCGGCCTTCTTCAGGTGGTTGCATGATATCCATTAAGCATGGCACGTGGAACTAGAACAGGTTACCCCAGTGAGCGAAATAGAGGGCTCAGTTTCGACATTCCAATCACCTGAAGAAGACCGGAGCGTACAACGGCCGAAACATTGTAATAAATATGGCGACAAAGATGAGGATAATAGTCCGAATGATGTAAATAATGTATCTAATCTCGCTTTGATCATTTTTACCTGATACCTACGAGTCTAACTTTTATATTCTCCAATTTTCTCATTTTTCAGGTAAGGTTCTGATATACTTCCGTTTTACACCTTTTTAAATCATCATGTGGTCAGGTCTTCTTTACCATCTTTACGACGATCAGATTTATTCTTTTTGCTTGGATAACTTGGAACTGATTTGAAAGTACAAGAGTATCATTCCTTTTATTTACTACCAGAGTTTCTGGTTTGTGATGATGCAACGTTTTTACATGGTCGAACTCCTGTCACTTGTTCCATTATATCAATATATCTCGTATCAACTTTTTTAATTCTATAATTCGGTTATAACAACAAATCTAAGTGTACACTATAAATGAATAGATGAAATCATTCATATAAACGTAATCATTTCTCGTTTTCCTGAGATCTATCTTCGACGATTCTAAACTGTTATCAAGTGTTTACTTAGTGCACCTGTGGCAAACGGTACTATTCTCCTCATTTCATTCAACATTCGTCGAGGATCGTAATATCAACGAAAACTGAAACACTCTTTTATATTTAGCGTAAATTGTGTTGTATAGTTTTGGGGTCAAAAGGATTGTGTCTGTGTTGGTTGCCATGATGTATTATTATTTTATATTCAAATTCATTTATTTATTTTTTTTGGTTTATTTAATTTATTTATCATTATTTATATTTATTAATAATTTAATTTATTTTTATTTTATTTTTACACACTTAAAATTTACCAAAGATAGCTCTCAAGTCACTTCCTTTTTTATAATTTATATTATAATTATTTGCAAATAAAGAAGCTTTATTTGTACTTTAACACTATATATAGTAACGTAGAAAGTTGAGATTTTATCTCTGTTTTAGGTTAGCAGGTCTTTTTTTATTACATATTTTTATTCTTATTTCCTAAACGGTATTCCCTTTGAACGAAGGGAAACGGAAGAGTAAATGAGTCAATGAGGGGCTTTTGGATACTAACAACAAAATTGGAAATAGGGCGTGTCCGGGTACTGGTCTATATTAACAATGGGACGGTCAGTTTTGGTCCGCTCTTGGCGGGAGACAGACTTGTCCATCGCGTGGTTCTAATGTCAGCCACACGTCGGAATGTATAGATGAGCGAGTAGTTGGTAGTAGGGAAAGCTATGAGATCGACATAGTAGAAGTTGTCCCAAGCATCACGTATCTAGTCATCTAGACGAAGCCATGAATAAAACATAAAAATATAAAACAAGAAACAGAGTTCTCGTTCTCATTTCACGTTTGCTTTTAATCTTTGATATACTTGACTACATGAAGTTGGCCCTTTTCCAACTTTCAGTTTACACTGATGCGAACGAGAACGTAACGTAACGTCGGCAAATCTTTAGCCGGTCAGTGGAAATCTTGGACAAGAATCGTTTTGTTGTTTACAATAATCTTACTAATCCCTCTTCAGCAGGATTTAAATGTTACATGATTTTAGATGTGCATGATTAAAATTTAGCAAAAATAAAGTAGGGAATTTTTCATGATTGAAGACGAAAATGGAATAAAAAAATATTATTGATAATGTATAAAATAAAGATAGGCATGAAATAATATCTGGGTATATTTCTGAGATGAAGTATTGTAACTATTTACACTATTTACATTGTTCGGACTGTTGTCCTCATCTTTACTGCCATATTCACCTTCAACATCTGTCTCTATTTCTGAGATGAGGTATTGTAACTATTTACACTATTTACATTGTTCGGACTGTTGTCCTCATCTTTATTGCCATATTCACCTTCAACATCTGTCTCTATTTCTCAGATGAGATAGTGTAACTATTTACACTATTTACATTGTTTGGACTGTTGTCCTCATCTTTATTGCCATATTCACCTTCAACATCTGTCTCTATTTCTCAGATGAAGTATTGTAACTATTTACACTATTTACATTGTTCGGACTGTTGTCCTCATCTTTACTGCCATATTCGCCTTCAACATCTGTCTCTATTTCTCAGATGAGGTATTGTAACTATTTACACTATTTACATTGTTCGGACTGTTGTCCTCATCTTTATTGCCATATTCCCCTTCAACATCTGTCTCTATATCGCAGATGAGGTATTGTAACTATTTACACTATTTACATTGTTCGGACTGTTGTCCTCATCTTTATTGCCATATTTGCCTACAACATCTGTCTCTATTTCTCAGATGAGATATTGTAACTAAACTATTTACATTGTTCGGACTGTTTTCCTCATCTTTATTGCCATATTCACCTTCAATATCTGTCTCTATTTCCGAGATGAGATATTGTAACTATTTACACTATTTACATTGTTCGGACTGTTGTCCTCATCTTTATTGTCATATTCACCTTCAACATCTGTCTCTATTTCTCAGATGAGGTATTGTAACTATTTACACTATTTACATTGTTCGGACTGTTGTCCTCGTCTTTATTGTCATATTCACCTTCAACATCTGTCTCTATTTCTCAGATGAGGTATTGTAACTATTTACACTATTTACATTGTTAGAGCTGTTGTCCTCATCTTTATTGTCATATTCACCTTCAACATCTGTCTCTATTTCTGAGATGAGGTATTGTAACTATTTACACTATTTACATTGTTCGGACTGTTGTCCTCATCTTTATTGTCATATTCACCTTCAACATCTGTCTCTATTTCTCAGATGAGGTATTGTAACTATTTACACTATTTACATTGTTCGGACTGTTGTCCTCATCTTTATTGTCATATTCACCTTCAACATCTGTCTCTATTTCTCAGATGAGGTATTGTAACTATTTACACTATTTACATTGTTCGGACTGTTGTCATCATTTTTATTGCCATATTCACCTTCAACATCTGCCTCTATTTCTCAGATGAGGTATTGTAACTATTTACACTATTTACATTGTTCGGACTGTTGTCCTCATCTTTATTGTCATATTCACCTTCAACATCTGTCTCTATTTCTCAGATGACGTATTGTAACTATTTACACTATTTACATTGTTCGGACTGTTGTCCTCATCTTTATTGCCATATTCCCCTTCAACATCTGTCTCTATTTCTCAGATGAGGTATTGTAACTATTTACACTATTTACATTGTTCGGACTGTTGTCCTCATCTTTATTGCCATATTCACCTTCAACATCTGTCTCTATTTCTCAGATGACGTATTGTAACTATTTACACTATTTACATTGTTCGGGCTGTTGTCCTCATCTTTATTGTCATATTCCCCTTCAACATCTGTCTCTATTTCTCAGATGAGGTATTGTAACTATTTACACTATTTACATTGTTCGGACTGTTGTCCTCATCTTTATTGCCATATTCCCTTTCAACATCTGTCTCTATTTCTCAGATGACGTATTGTAACTATTTACACTATTTACATTGTTCGGACTGTTGTCCTCATCTTTATTGTCATATTCACCTTCAACATCTGTCTCTATTTCTCAGATGACGTATTGTAACTATTTACACTATTTACATTGTTCGGACTGTTGTCCTCATCTTTATTGTCATATTCCCCTTCAACATCTGTCTCTATTTCTGAGATGATGTATTGTAACTATTTACACTATTTACATTGTTCGGACTGTTGTCCTCATCTTTATTGCCATATTCACCTTCAACATCTGTCTCTATTTCTCAGATGACGTATTGTAACTATTTACACTATTTACATTGTTCGGACTGTTGTCCTCATCTTTATTGTCATATTCACCTTCAACATCTGTCTCTATTTCTCAGATGACGTATTGTAACTATTTACACTATTTACATTGTTCGGACTGTTGTCCTCATCTTTATTGCCATATTCCCATTCAACATCTGTCTCTATTTCTCAGATGACGTATTGTAACTATTTACACTATTTACATTGTTCGGGCTGTTGTCCTCATCTTTATTGTCATATTCACCTTCAACATCTGTCTCTATTTCTCAGATGACGTATTGTAACTATTTACACTATTTACATTGTTCGGACTGTTGTCCTCATCTTTATTGCCATATTCCCTTTCAACATCTGTCTCTATTTCTCAGATGAGGTATTGTAACTATTTACACTATTTACATTGTTCGGACTGTTGTCCTCATCTTTATTGCCATATTCCCCTTCAACATCTGTCTCTATTTCTCAGATGAGGTATTGTAACTATTTACACTATTTACATTGTTCGGGCTGTTGTCCTCATCTTTATTGCCATATTCCCCTTCAACATCTGTCTCTCTTTCTCAGATGAGGTATTGTAACTATTTACACTATTTATATTGTTTGGACGGTTGTCCTAATCTATATTCACCTTCAACATCTGTCTCTAATTCCTATTTACATTGTTCGCACTGTTGTTCCCGCCTTTATTGTAATATTCAAGATGCATAATCCTGTGGTCAAAAGCTTTGATTGAAGTAATCAAGTGATTTGACCCATTGGGTTGTGAATTCAATACCTGGTCACAGCAGAGGTGAAAAACTTTGGAGAACTGATTTATTAAAGGGGAATAACTGAAACTAGCATATCCAGATGACACATGGAACCAGAACAAACTACCTCAGAGTATTAAATAAAGATTCTAAATTTCTACGTATATTAAATGACGAAGGCTGGAACGTACAAAGATTGAAACATCGTGAATATGCCAATAAAGATGAGGACAACAATTTGAACAATGTAAACGGTGTAAATACTGAATTAATATGTTTATTTTGTTACAAAAAATCTTATCGAAATAAAAGTGTGATATTCTCGAAGTATAATTATTTTATGTGGCAATTAGTAAACTTTTTATTTCCTTTTTCACTCTTGATATATTTTATTTTTCATTTTTTTTTAAACATAAAAACGAACGTAGTAAAGTCGTATCATGATTATCGGAGTGGGTGCGAATACTGACGCCTTACTATTAAGCTGAAAATCGAACTGGAAATTATTTTATTCTTCAATCTAAAACATTTTAACGGTAATATTCTAGGAAAAAAATGTCTTTGCGATGTGCCGTTTTTCTATGTTACGATAACCAATACATCCGTAGAAATCAGATCACAATAATTTATAATGGTTTCTTTTTGTTATCTATTTATATTCATTTTTACTTTTATTTTATTTTATTTTATGTTTATTTTTATATTTACAATTTAATTATATTCGTTTTTAGTTTTCGTTGTTTACTTTTAGTAATTTTTTGTATGTATTTATATTTTTATTTATTTTTATTTATTCATTTGTTTATTGCTAGGTCCATGGCTTTTTATGCAGTTGTCTGTCAAAGATGGTCGTTAACTCCAAACTTGATTGTGCCCAATGTTCCCGTGGAAACTGTTACTGTTCTCCTTCCTGCGTTCCACATTCACCGCGGATCGCATTATCAGTGAGAACTCAAATCTTTGTCTTCTTCTTTTTATAGATTACGATGAATAGTTTGGTGGCCGATATAGCCGTCTCTTTGCTGATTGTCATGCTTTCATTCGTTCGTTTCTTTTTTTTATTTCTTTGTCTTTCTTTATCTTTCTATTTATTTATTCTTAGGTCCATGGCTATTTACGCAGTAGTTTGGAACGTCTCAACGCATCGCCTGTACGGAGACCGGAAAGAAGTTGTTCTATGTCCACCCAATTCACGATGGTCAGCAACAAGTCGTCTCTCCCTCGGAATGGACACTCGGGTGGTACGAGGATGACACTGAATAGTAGTTATCCGCCGCGAACTGGAAGTGGACAGAACTATATTCCATTGGACACGATACAGAGAAACATGGACACTTCACTAGTGGACAACAGGGGGCACAATAGCGTCGTGTGAAGGGGTTTTGACGACAGGGTATATTTTTAAATGGGGAGAAGTGATGCAAGGGGCAATATCAAAGAAAGGAAGAGAAATGTGAAGAAGGGGGAGAAAAAAAGGCAACGGAGGAAAGAAAAGAAGAGGCAGAGAAAGTAATAAGGGAGAAAGGGGGAAAGTAAAATAAAAAAAGACGGTATTAGGGAGAAAGGGTCGAATGGAAGAAAAATAAAAGGAAGAGAATAAAGAACAAAAAAAAAAGAAGAGAAAGGAAGAGAGATAGAGAAAGAAAGATATACGAACTGGTAACGGAAGAGTATTTAGAAAACGAGAACAAATGAAATTATTCATGAGATTTGAATGATTTCGATCCAAATCTAATTTTAAAGCTTAGCTCATAAAAATAGGATTCGCTCAATTATAGATAGATAGATAGATAGATAGATAGATATGAACAGACTGAGATAGATAGATAGATAGATAGATAGATAGATAGATAATTAACAGACTGAGATAGATAGATAGATAGATAGATAGATAGATAGATAGATAGATAGATAGATAGATACGAATACACTCGGATAGATAGATAGATAGATAGATAGATAGATAGATAGATAGATATGAACAGAATGAGATAGATAGATAGATAGATAGATACGAATACACTCGGATAGATAGATACATAGATACATACATAGATAGATAGATAGATAGATATGAACAGAATGAAATAGATAGATAGATAGATATGAACAGAATAAAATAGATAGATAGATAGATAGATAGATAGATATGAACAGAATGAGATAGATAGATAGATAGATAGATATGAACAGAATGAGATAGATAGATAGATAGATAGATAGATATGAACAGAATGAGATAGATAGATAGATAGATAGATAGATAGATATGAACAGAATGAGATAGATAGATAGATATGAACAGAATGAGATAGATATGAACTGACTGAGATAGATAGATAGATAGATAGATAGATAGATAGATAGATAGATAGATAGATAGATAGATATGAACAGAATGAGATAGATAGATATGAACTGACTCAGATAGATAGATAAATAGATAGATAGATAACGAACAGACTGAGATAGATAGATAGATAGATAGATAGATAGATAGATAGATAGATAGATAGATAGATAGATAGATAGATAGATAAATAATTGAACCTCTGGGTGTGTCAAAAGTAATGCCTTCTATGTATTGCCACGACATAAAATAGGGAAACACAATAATACGAAGTTTTCGGCTAAAAAACACATTTGTACTTTTTCACGGCAACGATACATCATCAAGAAAATGTTTTTATCAATCTACAGTGAGGGGAAATAAATATTCGTACACATGCAAATTTTTAATTTATTGCATTTCCAACTATTGAATAAACATACTTCTCATATAATAAACTGTACAAAAATGCATAATAACTAAATATGCATAGAAACAGAACAAATATTATTTAATAGAAATAAATTCAATTTTAATAGGTGACATAAGTATTCGTACAATGCAAAAAAGAATACATAATCTTCATTTAATACTTTGAAGAATAGCTATTATTCACTTCTACAGCAACCAACCTCTTCTTGTAGTTCTCAATTATTTACAAATTTTAGTTGATATTTTATTCCATTCTTCTTTGAATATGGTCTTCAGATCCGGGATGTTTGTTGGAGATCTCCATTGAATTTGAATTTTCAAATAACTCCTCGGATTCTCGATTCGGTTTAAATCTGGGGACTGACTTGGCTATTTCAGGATATTTAGATTATTTTCAGCAAGCCATTTCTTCGTAGATTTCGATGTGTACTTAGGATCATTCTCTCTTTGGAAGATCCAATCAGGAGGAAGTTCAAGACTTTCAACCGAAAATTAAATTTGCTTCCAAAATATTTTGATATGCTGCTGCATTCAATCTGATATGTTGCCAGTACCTTTTACAGAAAAACATCCCCAACCCATGATGCTGCCACCATCACATTTCCCTGTTGGAACTGTGTTCTTTTGTTTGAAGGCATCGCCATCTTTCATTCATACATGATTTCTAGAATTACGTCCAAAAAACTAAATTTTTGTTTCGTCTGTCCATAATACTCTTTGCCAATACGATTTTTCCTTATCCTTATGTTCACGAACGAATTTCAAGTTGGCATCTCTGTGTCTTTTCAAAAGCATTGAAGTTTTACGAACGACGCGTGACTTTAGATTTATTCCTATGAATTTCATGGCTTATTTAGTGATACAGATTCCTGATGAAAGTAAATCATCCTGCACCTCTTGACGAGTAACCATCGCATTTTGTTCAATTTGACGCATTCATTTCCTCGAAGATCTTGCAGAAATCTTTCGTTTAGCACCTGTTCTTACTTGGTTTTCAACAGTTTTAAGTTTTTTATACCTTGCAATGAATGAACTAATGGTAGTAAATGGAATATTCGGGTTGTCTGAGATTTTTCTGTGACTTTTACCTTCATTCCAGAGCTTAACAATCAGTTCTTTTTGCAAATTTGTCAATTCTTTACCTCTTGCCATGATGAAAACGTTCTTGCACAAATATCAATTACTGAATGTTCTGTTTGTATTTTTAGGCTACAAATAACTACTGATAACATTACTGGAACATTCTAGAATATCCCTCATGAATAATCTAGAGTATTAAAGCAATTTAATAGTTTTAAAATCTGAAATTTGCATTGTACGAATACTTTTTTCACCCATTATTTTTGTTAAATCATTTTTTGTGTTTTCTATATGGATTTAGCTATTATTCATCTCTGTACAGTTAATTATATAACAAGTATGTTTATTGGAAATACAAAGAATTAAATATTTTATGTGTACGAATATTGCCCCCCCCCGCCCAATATAAATGTAAGAATTTATGCATACCGTTTTGGTAAGTACTGAAACGCATTAGCCACTCCCCAAATGTGCACCCGTCCACTTTCTTGTATCCATAAACATTCAGCAGCTGGTGAAATGTCAGTGGGTGCAATTTGTTTCATCTGCATGAATTCATTGATACACCTGTCTTCGTATGTACATATGCGCAAACTCGGAGAGACAGGCAAATGCATTTTGGGAAGTCGATACAAACAGATGGGTATGTAAAGACTGGGGAGGACATATTGAGAGGCATGCAGTCATATAAATAATGGTACAGTGAGACAGAAGAGTGATAAATATAGATATAGATAGAAAAGAAAAGAAATATGCAGAAATGTAAATATTAGCAAATTGCGACCGACGGAAAAATAAATACAGGGTGTCCTTAAAGTTTTTGTTCACATTAAAAAATGTATAACTTTATTTGTATTTGCGATAGAAATAATCTGTAAAAAATGTTATAAAGTTTAATGTACCTAGTTTTAAGTATAGCTAAAATAACTAATGTGATTTCAGGCATTACTGTAAATCAGTTGGCAAATGTTTTCCGTGAACTGCAAAATCGTATTACTCTTTGTATTGCTAATGATGGAGGACATGTGGAAACTTAAATAAAATTTCAATAAAACCTTACAAAATATAGATTTACTTCTTTCTAATCCTTTTTACAAATTATTTCTATCGCAAATACAAATAAAGTTATAATTTTTTAAGTGCACACGAACTTTATGGACACCCTGTATATATATATATATATATATATATATATATATATATATATATATATATATATATATATATATATATATATATATGATGAGGAAAGTTGTAGCTGACACCAGTCGACATACAATCGGCTAGATCACGGGGTATATGATGTTGAAAGACACGAAATACCTGATGAACCTCGGCTAAAAACATCATTGATGATGTGTATCAGACAATCAAACATGTATTTCACAATATATATATATATATATATATATATATATATATATATATATATATATATATATATACATACATATATATATATGATGAGAAAAGTTGTAGCTGACAGAAGTCGATATACGATCGGCTAGGTCACGGGGTATATGATGAACTCCCTGATGAACCTCGGCGTAATTCTGTGATCAGTTATTTTCCCGTTCATGATTAACTTTGAAAATACACGTAACCCTTGCACCGACCCTTTATATAACTTTATGGACACCCTGTATATATTGAGACGGACACGTGAATAGAAATCAATTGAGATAGATACACAGAGAAATAGGAGCAATAAAGTCAATAATATAGGTTTGTAAAATTAAAGTTTCAATTATTGTTTCAATTCTGAATCATGATTTATTTCTGCTCTTATGAATGCAATGAAACAGATTTAGAATGTTTCAATCGTGTCACATTTACCTTTTTATGAACAGAGATTTCTTTCAAAGTTCGTATGGAAGAAACGATAGTTTTCATTCTTCTGCATTTTCTGTATGCGATAATTTACATCAAAGCAATAAACCAAAGGTTGAAATATGTTGCAAAATATTTTTCTCGATTTCCGTACCAAGATAAAAATGTTCTTGTTTTTTTTTTAGTTTAGATCCCCAAGAAATCTGCAGTGTCTTTGCGGAGATGAACTTAATGATTTAATCTTTCACTTAATCATTATGTTCATCCCGAGAGAATGGCTGCGAGATACTGGATTAACGTTTTGTAAGAAATTGTTTTCTAGAGTATTTTCTTCTGAGTGAATTTCTGCAAATTCAAGATTAACTGGTTGGTAAGGAATTAGTACATCAGATTCATAAGGTACAAATATCATTTGCTGTCGGTGGATTCACATAAGCAACTTCTGTCTCATCATATTTGTTTTATCCTTGAATACTATGAATTTTTGCTCTGTCTATATCATTGAAATTCTAAAAGAGAGATATTTCTCTTTGCTTTTTATCCATCATCTTAGTTCCTTTACAAAAATGGAGGAGACACCGAGGAACATCCTTTTCCCTGCTGTCCAAACTTTATTTCAAAATAAGCATAATATAATTTATTCCGTTTTTTAAATTTTATTTTTCCTCATATGTAGCAGAAACGATTAGGAAAATGTCCACAATATATTCGTTAACAGTCTATCAATATTATAATTTATGTTAAAAAAAAGACCATCAATTATTATCACTACGTCTTCAATAAATCAACTTATGTGACATGTGATATCAGACATTACATTTGACAATGTATTACCTGATATATTCATCTGCTAATCATGCTGCTTCCTAAGTCATCACTGGTTTATATTTCAGTTATATTTTAAATTAGTGATAAAATAGTTATTGTTTTAAACATGAGTTTATTATTAGAAAGTACATAATGTGGCGTATGAAGTTTTAAAAAAATAAAAAGGGATTTTACAAGATAATGTTATGTAAAGGAGTCAAATGTTTTATCAGCTTTGAATTCAGAACGGAACAAAATATCAAGTTATGAAACTTATCAAATTGGACAAATATATTAAGTGAGAAAGAGAGACAACTAGATAAAAACAGAACGGGGAGGGCAAATATGAACAGAGCGAATGAGATATACGACGAAATATACGAAAAGAAGCAGAGAGACAAATAAGAACAAAGTCGGGCAGATAAAGAAATACGAGCAAAGTAAGTTGATAGAGGAGCACATATAAGCAGGTAAACAAAACATAATGGCTGAGGAAGACAAAAATAGCCGAATAAGAGCAGATTGAACAAGACATCATTTCGGTAGCCCTTTATAATATGCTGGCTATACAAATTGCAGAGGAGTAAGAACACTGTCAAGAGGGGTTACCTTATGGGTGTATATTTGAAGACTTAGGTATAAACTATGTCTATCGTTTTGACGAGTGTAAATCATACTCATGTCCTGATCCAGTGTTGTTCGATAAAAGTGACTCACCTGATTTTTTTTTTTACTTAAAAATTTTTTCGCCTATTGTTTTGGGGTTTAAACTAATTATTAATCTTACTAATATAAAGATCCCCTCCCGACCACCTAGTAAAAAAGTTTACTCACCCTAAGGTATTCTATTGATAATTATAATTTTGGATATAAATGAGATTTAGGGAAAAACTCTGTGCAAAATAGTGACTCACTTATTTCCTGCAACTAGTAATCAATAGAAACATAACCGAACAGCTTTAAATAAAGAATAATAGAGGTATAATTTATTTATAATAGGTAATATAGTTTCAAATATTTAATAATCTATGGGTTCTCCTTTATTTTGAATAACCTTTTCGACCCTTTTTGGCATCAATTTGATTAGGTTCTGGCAAATCTCATCTCCAAGCATTGAATTCCATTCGGATATGAAATTCACAATCAAATCCTCTTTGTTGCTCAAGTGCTTTCTCGAGAGCCTGTACTTTATAATGCTCCATAAGTTTTCTATGTGGTTGAAGTCAGGAGATTGGGGCAGCCATGTCATAACACTTACCCGCTTCTCATCAAAGTATTCCTTCATCAATTTTGATTTGTGACAGGGAGCATTATCCTGCATAAAAAATGAGCTAGGTGGGGTCGATTTGCAACCCTTTCGGCAGAAGGGAGCAGACAAAACTCTAAAATTCTCTTGTACTGCTCGCTCCTGAGGGTCTTTTCAATAGGTTTTAAGAAACCAGTTCCATGAAAAGAAAAGGATCCCCAGAACATTATACTGAACGGATGTTTGACAGTACTTACTGCTAACTTCAAAGAGCTTTCAAAGCTTCTTCTTCGGATTTTAGATCGCTTATTATTTGAATTTAGCTCAACTTTCGTTTCATCGGAGAAGAGAACGTTTAGTAAAAAAAAAAAAAAAATCAGCTGAGTCACTTTTATCGAACAGCACTGTAGATATGGGCAGATTGAAACAGACAAAGTGCAGGATAAGTGCAGAGATTCATTGCGAGAAACGATCAAAAGGGTGCCGAATGAGCTGAACCAAACTAGCAAACAGGTATAGACAGAGAAACGAAATAATAATGATAGACTGAATAATTGACTAAAGGAGCAAATTGAATTAAAAAAAAAGACATCAGCTGTGAGTATCGTGTTCAAGACAAAAATATGTGAACTAAGTCAGAGACGGACAAAAATCTAAGAGTATAGGACGTTAGAGAAAGAGGCAAATATGAGTAACAAACTCTCTGACTGAGAGAAAAAAAAAACGTTGAATGAATACAGTTTCAGCTGGATAGTTAATTACGAACAGAGTGACACCAACAGAAAACTACAAACAGAATGAGCTAGACACATATGATGTGGGTTAGTTTGAAAAATAAACATGTCCTACCAGGGTGAGATAGACAAATCGATAAATATGCAGAGTGAGTCAAATATGAACAGAAAAACAATTATATTGACTGAGAAAGATAAAGCGCTGAATAATGGTAGTTTGAGTTAGAGAGCCAGATGCGTCGTCCTGGGTATGACGATAAACTACATCCGCGTCCTGGGTAAGACAAACTACGTCTGATCAGGAGGCTTTGAGGAGCGTGGAGTCACCTCTTAACAGCTGGTGTTCCCAGGCTCATCCTCACCCGGGGTGGTAGCACCTGATAGGGTCCTACCTATGGGAAAATAGTTAACCCCGAAACTGGGGTAAAAAGCATTATGAAAGTGTAAAAATAGGTTTTAATACCAGAAATACTTTGTAAAAAAATTATTACCAGAAATAAATTTTAAAAGAAAAAAACTATTAACAGCATTACGTTTTTGAAAAAAAAATATTTACCAGCAATTCGTTTTTGAAAAAATATATTACCAGCTATACAATTTTGAGGAAAAAAATACTATCAGAAATAGATTTTTGATAAAACAAAAATATTATCTGGGGGAAAAAAGTTGTCGGCATTAAATGACCCATTGAGGTTGATATGCCGTAAAACAAAAACCAAACCAAACCAAGCAGCCAGATACGAGAAGAGAGGGGGCAATAAACAAACCTATCAGCAGAGGGAGTAATCCAAACTGGCAAATATTTGGAGATAAATCTACTAATTTTTAATCATTTCGCACCAAGCAAGGTAATAAAGCCGCTAGGATGCAAAGAGTTACTGAATGTTAGAGAATATGAGAAAAAGAAAACATTATTAAGGAGTAATATGTAAATCACACAGTGCTCAGTTCTAAGTCAGGCAAAGATACTCCAGATGTATCAAGACTAGAATTGGAAGAGAAGTTACGAGCAAAGCATTCTACTTTATTAACCCCTCAAGCAAATGAATTTTAAAAAGAGAGGAAGGTTAGAAAATTTACTCTTATTTAATGATTGCAAAGGATAGACAGACAGATGAATAAAAGCAGGTAGATAAATACAAAAGGTGAGCAATGAGGTTTAGACAATGAAACATGAACTAAGTCAGCTTGTCACACAGATAAATAGGTGCAAAGTACAGAAGGCAAACAAAGGTATAAGTAAAGAGGTGGCTAGAAAAAATGGCAAATATAAGAAGAGAGAGGTTGAGAAATATAGATATGTGGACAGTGAGCTAGACGTAAAAGTATTATCGTATTGTGGTAAACAAACAAATTTGGGCAGAATGAACTACACAAAATTGGAAATAAGAGCAGACAATCAAATACACTGTTTGAGAAAGACATCACCTGAATAAGGGGGGAAAATACTGCTAAACAGTCAAATATAAGTAGAGTGCTATATACGAACAAATATACTGATGAAGAAAAATAGGCAAACACTATTTACATTATTCGAACTATTGTCCTCATCTTTTTCGTCATATTTATTACAAAATTTTGGCCCTTTAGTATCTGTCTATATTTCTGAGATGAGGTATTATGTACACTTTTTACATTATTCGGACTATTGTCCACATCTTTGTCGCCATATTTATTACAACGTTTCGGCCCTTCAGTATCTGTCTATATTTCTGAGATGAGGTATTATGTACACTATTTACATTATTCGGACTATTGTCCTCATCTTTGTCGCCATATTTATTACAACGTTTCGACCTTTCAGTATCTGTTTATATTTCTGAGATGAGGACAATAGTCCGAACAATGTAAATAGTGTACATAATACCTCATCTCAGAAATATAGACAGATACTGAAGGGCCAAAATGTTGTAATAAATATGGCGAAAAAGATGAGGACAATAATCCGAATAATGTAAATAATGTACATAATACCTCATCTCAGAAATATAGACAGATACTTAAGGGCCGAAACGTTGTGATACATATGGCGACAAAGATGAGGACAATAGTTCGAATAATGTAAATAGTGTACATAATACCTCATCTCAGAAATGTAGACGAATGGGCAAACAGTTGAATAAGTGTAGAATGATGTAGAGAAACTGATTAATATGAAAAGACAAATATAATGACTGAGAAAGAGATTATACCAACCGGTGAATCAGAATAGAGTGGGGCAGATAAACAAGTATGTGTAATGTGAGGTGTGCAAATATTCTTATTGAGAAAGATATAAAGACTGTTCAAGAAGAGCAAAGTGAGGAAAGTGAGCAAATAGCAGAATAAGGCGTACAAAAAAGTGAGGTAGACAAATATGTTCAGAATATAATGGAAAATAGAACGATTGACAGGAAAATAAGAAAGAAAAAAATAACTGAAAAACAATTGTTTGTATAAACAAGAGATGATTTAGTTGGCATAAACTTCTTCCATCATCTATCTGCCTCCATCTTTGCCGCTTTCCAACGTTGCAATTGCTTTTTATCAATCAGAATTTCATTTCAATCCAATTGACTTTTCTCTCCTTTCAATTTCAACACCTGTCACATTTTCTAACCAATAAAATATAAAATACGAACGCATTTCAGTGATAACGCGCGCACACACACACACGCACACACACATACGCATACACACGCATACATATAAAAATGTCTATTAACACACAATACAAAGACTTTCTTATCGTCTTCTTCGTGAAGAGTATTAAAAATATACATATAAGAGAGTTGATTTAACAACGGATTATGTACGTATCGGAAAAGGTTTGTGTGACTACGAATGGACAATGGCAAAAATTTAAAAAAAAGGTGAAAAAAACACAAAAATATGGGTTGGGGGAGAAAATATTATTTTTTATTCAATTACGCATTTGTCTTCATTTCAGCTGTTCCATTTTGTTTTGAGAATCGGGTATCCGCGCACACACACACACACACACACACACACACACACACACACACACACACACACACATACGCACACACAGAGGTACAAACACAAACACACACAAACACATACGCACACACACAAACACGCACACACGTACACACACACACAGGTACAAACACAAACACACACGCACACACAAACACACACACACGTACACACACACACACGCACACACACACGCGCAAACACACATAAACACATGTACACACACGCACACATACACATGCACATACACACGCACAAACACATGCACACACACGCACACGTACATATGCACATACACACGCACAAACACACACAAACACATGCACACACACACACACATGCACACACACACAAACAAAAACAAATAAGTTGGAAAAAGAAGATATCGATCGTAATGACTTTTTATTGTGTTCACATCTCTCTCTCTCACTTCCTCTCTCTCTCTCTCTCTCTCTATATATATATATATATATATATATGCCATGTCTCTTCAGTACGTGAGAGGTCGTGGCTCTCCATAACGTTCTATCTAAATCATTCTTGTTCCTTTATTGTTTACCTTTGTTTTATTGCTACTTGTTCTGTCATCCATTTTTATTCAAACTTATCAAGTAAATTAATCGCTGTATTTCTCTGCTTGCCATCAGTGTGCACATGAGAGTGACATTCTCCAAGCTTTCTTTCTTCCTAATGCACCCAAATTTTCAGCTGTCACGTTTTGATTGTTAGCGACAGTTTTTCTTTGTAGTTGCTGCCAAATCAGATAACCTTAAAATAGAAAGTTAACCACGTGATTCCTAAAGGGAAGCAATCCACGTAAAAGTTTATTTTGTTTTAATTTTAACTATTTTTAATTCCAACAAATAATAATAATACTAATAATAATTGGTCAGAAAGAAAGTTCTGTCGCATTTAAAGATGGAAAAGAAATAAATGATTCTTTCTTTTAATTGATTTATTTAATCAAGATAATATTTCCCACCATTATCGATTACATAATCCCATCGATTTGACAAATTGTTCATCCCTCGTGCGTAAAATTATTTAGGTTTTGATGCAAAGAAAATATCATTGTCAATTTTTGCTTCTTCACATTTAATAAACTGTTTCCCGCTAATAATTGTTTAAATTATTTGAAAAGATGATGGTCAGATGGAACAAGGTCAGGTGGATAAGGAGAATTAGGGAAAACTTCCATATTAAATGTCATAATCATTTTCTGAACAATTCGAGCAATCTGTCTACGAGCAACGTGCCTTTCCGATTAACTAATCATAGGCCCTTATCCTGGAAATGCTTCCAGTTGACGTCAATTTTTTCCGCATTAACTGCTTTTTTTTGGTTTAGCGCTTCAATTAGACGACATATTCCACCCAACGCAGAGACTAACCTTTTTCGGATGTAACTCTGTTTTGGAGATAGATCCTCCTTATTTAGTGGGAGCTAACCATTGTCGTTTTAGTTGTATATCATTAGAGATAACCTTCTTTTCATCTTTTTTGAGGATGCTACACAGGAAAGGTTCTGTAGCAAAAGCAAGTCAATCTTCAATGAAGTGCAAATCTTTGAATAAGCCAAGAAGCAGACAGATAAAGGACCCTGTTGTGAATATGGATTATCTCCCCGTTGATAATCCAAGCTATAAAAGCTGTACATTTCCGCTTGTCAAGTAGACGAGTAGTAAGATTCT
Organism: Acanthosepion esculentum; assembly: GCA_964036315.1. Lineage (NCBI taxonomy): Eukaryota > Metazoa > Mollusca > Cephalopoda > Sepiida > Sepiidae > Acanthosepion > Acanthosepion esculentum. The sequence continues at coordinate 68,084,067 of OZ038518.1, read as the reverse complement.
TAATTGAATAAAAGATTACTAGACAGAATCTCTTGTCCTGTTTTCATTACAATTTATTCAATTAAGAATCTTACTACTCATCTACTTGACAAGCGGAAATGTACAGCTTTTATAGCTTGGATTATCAAAGGGGAGATAATCCATATTCACAACAGACCCATTGATCAGGTTTTAACACTTTTTGTAGATGATGAAACTGTTTTATGAATAAAAGTGCCACTTATATTTAACTGTGTTGATGGAATCTGTGTAGTCTGCTTATTATTTTCCCCAAATACGGTTTGAAGAAGGTCATTATTGATAGAATTTGGTATCCAGGTCGAAACGAATCTTCGAGAGAATGATTTCTCAATCGAAACTCTACCAAATCAAATTGTTGGCATATCAAGACACTTAAAGCTTCATTTACATCGACCAAGTATTTATTGCCGCCTCCATAGCTGAAGTCATTTGCTTAATTCATACAACATATAGTATCTTATATGGATGTGATCTAAACTCACCTTAAAGGGAAAAATCGATACAAAATTTACTAAATCTGATATTATGTGATCTACAAAAACGTCAGGACGTAAAAATAATGGCTATTTTACCAAAAAATAATGGGTATTTTACCAAAACATAATGGCTATTTTGCCAAAGAATAATGGTTATTTTACCAAAATATAATGGCTATTTTACCAAAAAATAATGGCTATTTTACCAAAAATATTGGAAAAGAAAACGCTTACTGGTTATGTCAAAAATGCGACAGATCTTACTTTCCAAGAAAACCCGGATTTTATGTTCGGTAAATGTAGATAAAAATAAAATGAGAATGAGAAAATTTAAAAGACTGGAACCAAATTCTTCTTAAAATACTATGAAGTAATAACTGATAAATTACTAACATTCTCTGCTAAAAGACTACCAATTGACTTATGTTACTGTTTAGTCAGATAAGTCTGTTATGAGGAAATGATGTGACCAGATACCGGCTCTATTACTCATGGTGACATGCCAGTGATGAGAAATGGCTAGATGCCTAAACGTAATTAGAAGATGAACAAAAAGAGTTCCAGCTGTAAATCGAACTGAATTCGCTGATTACTTAAATAATAACCAATTTCACAATCCAGCGTCAAGTAGAAACGTTTCGTCTCGAAAGGCAATGAAATTAAAATTTGTTCCCTAAATCTGGTTTAACAAATATATTCGTTTTCTATCATATTTTTCTTTCTGTTTTTCACCACGACGTTTCTGCTGGCAAAATGTCAATTTTTAAGTCCAATTCGACTGGAATTTGAGTTGAAAGCAATCAAGCTGAGAGCTGTAGACCAAACAAAAATGGCGTCATTGTATGCGTATTTGCTCAGACGAGCACAAAGTCTAAACTGAGAGACAAAAGAATCAAACACTACTTTGCAGTATAGATAACTTCGTTAGCCATGAACACATGGGGAGGGGCAAAAGTATTTATTTCGCTTGACATCGTATATGGAAGAGTTTTTCGACGTAGGTTGGAATTTCACCTGGAGTTTATTTATTTCCGATCCATGCTCTTTACTGAAGGCGAGAGAACAGTGCATCTCAGCCTTTTATTTTTTTCAACCAGGGTTTCCTTTGGGCACAAATGATTTTGTCAATGCCTGTTGGGTTAAATTTCTAATACGATACTAAATTCATCTTTTATAGCAAGATAACACTTAGGTATTAGTGCAAAAATAATTTTAATATTGTTTTCATTTCCATGCCAATGATTAAAATACTAAAAAGAACTTTTATTTCATAGCTTATCTCAATGTTTTCAATGCGATTGTTGACTTTGGTGCTGACTGGCTAAGGGTCATACTCTAGGTTCATTTGATAGCTTATCAATGTTTTCAACGCGATGGTTGAATTTGGTGCTTACTGGTTAAGGGTCATACTCTAGGTTCATTCGATAGCTTATCTCAATGTTTTCAATGCGATGGTTGACTTTGGTGCTTCCTGGCTAACGTCCTTACTCGAAGTTCCATGCTTCTTGGAAGTTATCGTAGATCTCCTAGTTTTGTAATTTGTACTCGGTTTCTTTGTTTAGTAAGAAGCTGTGTATCTGTGTTGAGCCATACAGGAAGTTGGAAAAGAAATGAAGAAAAGTTTGATAACTTTCCACAGCTTCAGATACCTTTCAGAATTCCATTTTATAGAAATATTGAATAATTATTGAGAATTTGAGAAAAAATGAATAAAGGCCCACTGAATAAGTCCACCATTCCCAAATGAAATAAAACTTCCAGTGTCCCCTGTAAACATAATAGAGCCCATGAAGTGCCCCCCACCAGCGCTCACATTGGAAAACACTGATGTAAAATGACTGGCTGGATAAGTTGTTATGAAAAAATAATAAAAATAAAAAAAGTACTAGCAAATATTAAAAATTATTAATGTTAATTTAGTTTTGACACAAAGCCATAAGTATGAGACACCTGGTGTGGATCAAAGTTATTACACAGAAGTAATTATATGTGAAATCAGCTTGATAACAAAAGCACATATTAAACCTTGTCTGGTTTATATCGGGCATCTCATTGCATTAAAAAGGAGAGTTGTGAGCCACTGTTTACTTTGCACGTGTGGTCCTAGATTAAATATGAACTTGTGGCGCATCTGCCCTTGTAACGGGGTTAGGGCGTGGTGTAAATAAATACCAAATTAGAATAAACGAATCCTGCTACCAGGTAGTACTTTCTTATTGCCTTATAACCGTAACATCAGGGGAAAATAATAGAATTCGAATAAGATAAAGTATTTTCAAATAGTATCCAATTTTTGTTTAATAATATTTGTTACATCATAAGTTCTGTTGCTTTTTATTTCAACTCCCAGGTCCCGATAATAAACATTTTAATGTTTTGGTTATTTAGAGACAAACTAATAGCAGTTTGGTCCCTGGATTTGAGGTCCTATATTCTGACCGAAAGAATGATAAGAGAATTAAAAAAATGACTTTAAATAAAAACTCATATTTGACATCATCTAGACGTTGACAAAATTTGTTTCTCTCTCATATCGATTAATATATTAATACCTTCTAGTTCCTCCAAATTCAAAGGACTTATTTCCCTTACTTTTTCTTCAAATATGTCCATAAATTTCCAATTAGGTTTAGGTTAGAACTTTGTGTGGGGTACGCCATTACCTTAATTTTGCTATTATCTAATTATTTTGTAAAAATTCGTGCTGTGTGTTTTGGGTCATTGTCATGTTGGGACATCCATTGACGCGCCAAAGACAGCTTTCATTTTATATTTTTTAAGAATTACCAAATACTTCTCTTTATCCATGATACGATGTACCCTTACTAGTTCTCCTGGCCCAGAAGCAGCAAAACATCCCCAGGGCAGAAGACCATGCTTAATTTTAGGGAGGCTGTTTTTTTAGTTTGTGAGCTTCATTCCCTTTCCTTTATACATAACGGGAGTTCATGTGACCAAATAATTCACGTTTGGTTTCATCTGACCATAAAACAGAGTTCCATTATTTACACTCATGTTCTAGACGGCTTCTAACATAAGCTAGTCTGTATTGTAGGTGTTTAGTCTTAAACAAGGGAGTTTTCTTTGGGTGACAAGCTCAAAGTTCTGTTCGATGAAAGTATCTAGTGACTATTTTCGTTGATATATTCGGCCCTGATGTCTTTGCATCAATGACAATGTCCTTTGTTGTTAAGTGAGAATTCTTAGAGATGTTTAACAATTTTCATTTCCATTCTCTCAGAAATTAACCTGCCAGTTCTTTATTTATTCTTAACACAATGAGTCTCGTTGTACTTCTTGATAATGCTACGAATTGTTAATCTAGGAACATTTAAACACTTGGAAAGTGTTTTATATTCATCACCATCTTTGTACGCATCAACTATCTTCACTCGGAGTTTCTTGTCAAGTTCAGTCGGCATGTTTGCAGAACGAAAGAGTTCTCGCAGCACACATATTGTCTTCTTCATTACCTTTTACAATGTTATAGAATCAGGTCAATACTATTTCATCTTCAAAGGGTGTTTGTACTAAATATCAAATTAAGAAAAAACATTACAATTGCTATGGAGCAATATTATTTCATAATTTCCATAAGGGAGTGAATAATTTTGGACTGCACTAATTTTTAGAAAAATCTATGAATATAATAGATCGAAATTTCTAAAAGTTTCACGAATTATTCAAAACTAAATACGGAATCAATTATTCTGTAAGTACTTGCAAATATTCGCATTTCCTTAGAAAATATACAAATATCGGGGTGAATAATTCCGTCCATAACTGTATGTATATATATATATATATATATATATATATATATATATATATATATATATATATTATAAATTAACTGATTTAAAATATTGTTTATTCGTTACACAGGAATTACCATGTTTCAAAAACCGAAGCTAAAATCTTCAATTTTAATTAAATAATTAAATTAAAAGCATTAGTTCTGTTTCATCTTCAAGCGAATATTGAAATAACTTATTTTTAAATTTACTGAGTTTTAAACGCATAAACAATTCATAATTTTTCGTTTCCAAGGATACAGAGAAATCCAATCATTCAGACAGGGGCGGTAGCGTGTTCATTTTTATTAACTATTGTTGTATCAATTATGAGTTTTTCTTTATATATATATATATATATATATATATATATATATAATAATTTAATCATTTCACTCCAATCAAGATGATAATGCCACTAAGATGCAAGTGGTTACTGGGAGTGAAAGAGAGTGAGAAGACTTTGCGAGGAGAAAGGACAAACATCTAAAGAAGGCCGTAGGACACAACAACCGAAAGTTTGACCTCATAACAACAAATATTAGTTCCAATGTAAATAATGATAACTCCTCATCCCAGAAATTTAGACAGTGAAGAAGTTGTGTGCATTGACAAGCAAAATGATTATGTTAAAAGATAAATGCGCTGTACAAATTACAAATGGAATGCTGATTTTTTTTTCATCATTAGGTTTGGTTTGGTTTGTTTTACGGCATATCAACCATAATGGGTTATTTAATGCCGACAGGATTTTTATTGCTGGTAATATTTTATTTTTTCAAATGTATTGATGGTAAATTTTTTTTCTTTCAAAAATTTATTTCTGGTAATATTTTTTCTTCAAAAGTGTATCACTTGTAATTTTTTTTTCCAAAATATATCACTTGTAATTTTTTACAAAAAATATAGCTGGTAATATCTTTTTTCAAAAACTTATTGCTGGTAAAAAAATTTTTTACAAAGTATTTCTGGTATTAAAACCTATTTCATAGTGTTTTGACCCCAGTTTGGGTGTTAACTATTTGCCCATAGCTAGGACCCAAACAGGTGCTATCACCCCGGATCAGGGTGAACCTGGGAACACAAGCAATTAGGGGGTGATTCCTTGCTCCTCAAAACCTCCTGATCAGAGGCCTTGCTGTTGAACGTAGTTTATCGTTTTACCCAGGACGCGGATGTAGTTTATCGTCATACCCAGGACAGTCATCATTAGGCTATTCTCTTATTAATTAACAAACACACTGTATAAACGTCATTATAAGTGGGTAACACGTGTTTAAGTTGCTATCCGTGTTTTTTTTCCCCTTTTGAATTAATAAAAACAAAATTGGTAGGACTTCTCAATCGAGACCGGTTGTTATAAATTTCATTGTTTAAGAAAAGAAAATAAACTCCTCACCAGTTTTTGTTTAGGATTGGGTTTGCCGTTTGTTCTAAAGTCTTCTCGTTGTTTTTCACTTCCAGTAGGCACTCTGCTTTTTGTGGAATTACTGCATTATTTGTGCTGAATTGATTAAAAAACAAACAAAAAACAGGAATTTTAACACGAAAAATAGAAGAATTTCACCTTGAACAAGTGCACCATCAAAAAATAAAGTTTATAGTAATAAAATATATACCGAGTGTAACAGCAAAATTGTCAAAATCGTGTAACAGCAAAATTGTCGAAATCGTGTAACAGCAAAATTGTCGAAATCGTGTAACAGCATGGGATAACTGCTCATCCCACAAAATGTCTAATATCTAAAGAAAACGCTAAACTAATTGAATTTCTGTTTTTTCTCGGTTTTCGTACAGACGTTTAGTCATCTTGTCAGCATTTGTTGTAAGAATCAGTAATAGCCCTAGAAAGCTAGAAAGAAAACAGGTTAAAATCGTTTTGTGTCAGTCCCACTATGTCTTCCCAACTGAGCAATGGTGAGAGGAAAAAATTATTCAGACCTTAAGGTATGGCTTCCATTTCAAAATTCATTCAATAATCATCAAGAGAACGGTGGATGCCTTTTAAAAAAGGGGAGGAATAAAAACGAAAACTGGATCAGGAGGTCACAACAGGAGATGATCAATTCAACTTAGAGTTAAATACTTTCTTATTGTCCAAAGTAGAGTCCAATAGTGTTATAAAAACTTAGAATTCCAGTAATATATCTTTAATCATTTCTAAGATACAATGGTTCAAAGCTTAATCTAACAATTGGACAATTTTGTTGTTACCCAATTTGGACAATTTTAGTGTTACACCAGTATTTATATATATATATATATATACAACCTCACACTTCCTCCCGAAATAAATTTTTCGGGAGCATTTATATTGTCATCTATAGGCAGACTGTTTCGCTCAGTTACAGCTCATCAGTGTGGCTAGACGTTCGGTTGCTTCTATCTACGATCGAAACCCGACTGAATTGGAGATTCTACACCTAAGCTGTTGATGCACGGAAGGTGAATTCAAGCGTATTTATTCTTAGATAAACACACAGTGACTGAGAGAACTCCATTCGTTTTACGGAACAGTCTTGCATTATTAGCAGTAATAGCGACTGTTTGCAAACTCACACTCTCTCTCTCCCGAGAGTTCAACCAAAATAAATTTTTCAGCATATATATATATATATATATATATATATATATATATATATATATATATACACCAAACACACAGGATGTCCATAAAGTTCGTGTGCACTTTAAAAAATTTATAACTTTATTTGTATTTGCGATAGAAATAATCTGTAAAAAATGTTATAAAGTTTAATGTACCTAGTTTTAAGTATAGCTAAAATAACTAATGTCATTTCAGGCATTACTGTAAATCAGTTGGCAAATGTTTTCCGTGAACTGCAAAATCGTATTACCCTTTGTATTGCTAATGATGGAGGACATGTGGAAACTTAAATAAAATTTCAATAAAATCTTAAAAAATATAGATTTACTTCTTTCTAATCCTTTTTACAAATTATTTCTATCACAAATACAAATAAAGTTATTGTACTGCTCGCTCCTGGGGATCTTTTCAATAGGTTTTAAGAAACCACTTCCATGAAAAGAAAAGCATCCCCAGATCATTATACTGAACGAATGCTTGACAGTACTTACTGCTAAATTCAAAGAGCTTTCAAAGCTTCTTCTTCGGATTTTAGATCGCTTATCCTTTGAATTTAGCTCAAATTTCGTTTCATCGGAGATGAGAACATTTAGTAAAAAAAATCAGGTGAGTCACTTTTATCGAACATCACTGTATGTATTAACAAGTTACAAGCACATGGACAATTACATTGAATTTGTGTGGTGAATATTATGTGTGTGTATTGTGTTGAGTGTTCGTACGTACGTGTATTGTTATTGTTCTTAGCGCGTTCCCAGAATTTGGGAAACGCTGTATTTGTCAGAGCTCACATATTGGTATTAGCTGAAATGAAGAAAGAAGAGAAAGAGTTACCTCACCTCCACACGAGGTGGAATGCAGCCAAAAGGCTAAGGAAAAAAGAGATCGAGGCAAAAGGTCACCCAGTATTTATAGCAAGGGGAGAGAGAACCCTGGTGAAGGATTAAGGAACTAAGGAGGTAACTCCGACAGTTCTACTGTATTTGTTTTTCAATATTTTACACCGTTATGTACCGTAAGTATGGTTGCTTATTCAATCGAAAATACCCAGTATGCGTTAACGAAAGTGTAGTATAGATTAGTATTATTAAAGTATCAACTTTAAATGCTGCTGTTTTGTGACCAATCGTTTAAGAAACATGGAAGGAAGATGATACTTAAACAGGCGCCACAATAGCGAGAGTCTCGTGTCAATATCTCAGTATCCCAATTCTCTCAAAACGTTGTTAATTTAATTTTGAAACACTGGACTTATTTTACTTTCAAGGGCCCAGAAACGGATGTAATTGGGGAGCTGATGCTCGCCCCACACCTCAAATTTATAACTCCCGTCACCGGGTTCTGATTTATAGGACGCAGTATGGTTTCGGGAGATATATTATAAGAAAATGCGCCTTATAAACAGGAAAATACGGTAGTTTAAAATTTGGTATATTTATAAGTGAGGGGGGGATCATTATTTGAGATATAGCATTTATAGATATAGACCGTAAGGAAATAGGAATCAACATTGTATACCAGCTTAAAGTGTAGAAATACATGGCCTGATGATCGCACTCATATGAGAAACTGATATGTTAATTCCGCGCTCTCTCTCTCCATCACTTTCTCTTTCCCTCTCTCTTTCTTTCTGTCTCTCGCTCTCTCTCTTTCGCTTTCTATGTCTCTTCTTCTGTCTCCCTGTCTCTCTTTCTGTCTCTCGCTCTCTCTCTTTCGCTTTCTATGTCTCTTCTTCTGTCTCCCTGTCTCTATTTCCCTCTCTCTTTCTCTCTCCGTCTTTCCCTTCTCTATGACACTCTCTCTTTCATTCTGTCTCTCGCTCTCTCTCTCTCTCTCTATCTCTTCCTCTGTCTATTTCCCCCTTTCTCTCTCTGTCTCTCTCTCTTCCTCTGTCTATTTCCCTCTTTTTCTCTCTGTCTCTCCCTTCTCTATGACTCTCTCTCTCTTTCTTTCTGCCTCTCGTTCTCTCTCTTTAGCTCTCTCTCTATCTATCTCTATATTTGTGTGTGTATGTATGTTTGTGTGTGTGTGTGTGTGTGTGAATTAGTGGTGTGGCAAAAAGAAAACATTAGGAGGCTGGAAAGGAATTTATCGGACTGCAACAAAGCCCACACCTACTCAATAAATATCTGTCTATATTTCTGAGATGAGGTATTATGTACACTATTTACATTATTCGGACTATTGTCCTCATCTTTGTTGCCATATTTATCACAACGTTTCGGTCTTTCAGAATCTGTCTATATTTCTGAGATGAGGTATTATGTACACTATTTACATTATTCAGACTATTGTTCTCATCTTTGTTGCCATATTTATTACAACGTTTCGGCCCTTCAGTATCTGTCTATATTTCTGAGATGAGGTATTATGTACATTATTTACATTATTCGGACTATTGTCCTCATCTTTGTCGCCATATTTATTACAACGTTTCGGCCCTTCAGTATCTGCCTATATTTCTGAGACGAGGTATTATGTACACTATTTACATTATTCGGACTATTGTCCTTATCTTTGTTGCCATATTTATTACAACGTTTCTGCCGTTGTACGCTCCGGCCTCCTCAGGCGGTTGGAATGTCGAACTGAACCCTTTATTTCGCTCACTGGGGTAGACTGTTCTAGTTCCACGTGACATGTTTAATGGATGCCAGTTATCAGTTATCTCCTGTTAATTTCCCTCTGAAAGTTCTCCCTTGCCTTAACCGGGTATTGAACTCATACTCTTTGGCGACAAAGATGAGGACAGTCGTCCGAATAATGTAAATAATGCTCAATAAATCTTTAACACTGGCGAACTTGGACCCAGTGGTGTACCTATATGTAAGCTGAACGATTCTGGGACTAGTTTCATTTCAACCGTACTTGTGGAAGATGTATATCCACCAGCTGACATATATATATATATATATATATATATATATATATATATATATATATAATTTATATATATATATATATTATTTATATATATATATATATATATATATATATATTTTATTTATGTATATATATTTTATTTATATATATATATATACATTTATATATATATATGTATATATATATATGTGTGTGTGTGTGTGTCTGTGTGTGTGTGTCTGTGTGTGTGTGCGCGCGCGCGCATGTGTATGTATATATTAGTTTCCGTACGATCACCGAAGTTAAGCAACGTCGAACCGTGTCAATACCTGTATGGGTGAACGCTTGGGAATAGCAGGTACTGTAAGATTGAGTGTGCGATTGTTGTATTAGATAACGAATCTGAATTGAAACTCGAAAGCTCAGTTCGAATTCCAGTCGGGTTCGTCATATTCCCTTACTCGCAAATAAGTTTGGGAAAGGTATGAATCAACTTTTTCTCCTCCCCACCCAGTAGGACTTATATCAGTAAGCCATTATCATGTTCAAAAACATATTACACTGTAAAAATATTTTCTGGTTTAAATCACATGCAAAATGATTTGCCGTAAAAACAAATCAATCATGAGATCCAGAGAGAGAGAGAGAGAGAGAGAGAGAGAGAGTATAGAAATTACGACTTCATGGTGCCTGTCTGTTTTTCGCTTCAACAGATATCAGACTCTGTGTCACGTCCTGTCCATACAGGATTATCTATGGACCCCTACATAGCGATTAGTGGCATTTGGTCTAATGATTGCTTGAGGTGTGAAACTGATTATCACCATGTAACGGAGATTTCTATGCTTAGACTTTCTATATATAAAAAACCTCTGTCTCCGATAGTGATCACTATATATATATATATATATATATATATATATATATATATATATATATATATATATAAAGAAATATAGTCTTAAAGTGTGCTATATTTATGGGATAAAGTGCTCAATATCAGAGATAGAGCATGTGTAAGTATAAAAGTGGACATGGAAGTCAGCACTTAGAGGCGACAGAGTGCTGACTTCCATGTCCACTTTTATATATATATATATATATATATATATATATATATATATATATATATATATATATATATATATATATATGTATATATATATATATATATATATATGTAAATGGTGATACTCGCTTGGAAAAAGCTTAGGTATGTTAGCTTGTAGTAGAAGAAACCAGTACCCAAGGAAAAATGAGGAATAAAAAAGAAAGAACTAAGAACATGAATTTGAGGCGAAACCAATCGTCCAGACTTCAAGCTCAGAGTCTAAAGAAAAAAACCTCCAAAACGAGTAAAAGCAACTATGTAAAGTGCTCAATACACGAATTAGAGCAAACCTAATATATATATATATATATATATATATATATATATATATATATATATATATATATATATATATATATATATATATAAAAGTGAACATAGAAGTAAATCTTAAGACTATATTTCTTCATATATATATATATATATATATATATATATATTAAGAGAGTTTATCGTCTGAGAATTAGTATCGAGCCTTTCCTACGTTCTTAATCGTTATAGTATCAAGTGATCGAAAAGACAACTGAAGCCCTTTCGTGTTATTTTTCTACTATTTTTTCTACAGTCATTTCATAAATAAGCATGTGAATATTTCGCTTCATTGCTCAATATAACTTTGAAGCAGTGGTAAATTTGGAGCATCTTTTCTTATTGTTTAAGAAGGCGTATGAAAAGGAAATTATTTCTTATTATATCGAAAGCCATTAAAAACAATTTCACGAAAAACAAGTACACATAAAACTGTATGAATGCAGAATTTATTTTATTTGTTGAATAAATATTAATTTCATATTCTTAATTAAGAAACAGCATAAACTTTGAACAGTATTCAAGCAGTTAAATTTCTGATTATACGAGGGTCATTCAATAAATAAGGTGAATTTTTCGGTATAAGGACTTCTAATACAGATAGAAGCTTACTTTTATTTTTCTTTATTTTCAACGTAGTCGCCCAGCACTGTCAGACACTTTTTCCCATCTGTGCACAAGCTTCCGTATTCCCTCAGCATAAAAATATTTGGACTGATGTCTCAGCCAGTCGCTCACAACACTTTTGACTTCATCGTCACTTTTAAACTTCGTGCCTCTCGTGAACGCTTTCAAGGAACCAAATAGGTGAAAGTCTGAAGGGGCAAGGTCTGAGCTGTAAGGGGGATGGGGGAGCAGTTCCCAGCCCAGCTCGTTGATGGTCTGCACCGTTTGGGCTGCTGTGTGAGGCCTTGCGTTGTCATGATGCAAGATGACTCCTTCTGACTGAAGACCCCTGCGTTTGTCCCAACAGATAAGCTCAAAGTCCTTGCAATGTCATCCACTGTCACACTTCTGTCAGACTGAATTAGGTCATTGACTGATTCGATCACCTCAGGAGACCTCACTTCTGTAGGCCTCCCGGGCCTGTCTTCATCCTCAACACTGCTCCGTCCTTCTTTAAACAATTTAGCCCACTTATAGACATTTTGTTTGGCTGAAACATGTGGCACCATACACAGTTGACATTCTCCTATGAATTTCAACTGGTTTGCACCCTTCAGCAACCAAAAACTTGATAACTGACTGCTGTTCAATCCTGGAGCATGCTTCTTGGTCGGCCATCTTTGTTAATCGCCAAAGCTCTCAAAGTTGTTTTTTTTAAATCTGCAAAAGAAATAAAATCCATGTGAAAAAGAAGTAAAACAAAAAATGTTTTTAAAAAAGTAAGCTTCTATCTGTATTAGAAGTCCTTATACCGAAAAATTCACCTTATTTATTGAATGACCCTCGTATTTGTTCACGAACGAAGCACCGTCTTTATTACACGTGTATGCGCGTGTGGAGATCGCAACAGCAGATAAGCTGACCTTTTATAAGAAAGACAATTGACTATGACAACCGGTCAGTAGTAAAATCCTAATCACGTAACTATCGGCTGACAAATTTGACCAAAATAGTTGCTTTAGAAATGTTTAGTAGAAATTTAGAAACACTGAATGGGAAAGTTAGGAAAATAAGAAAATAGGTGTGAAAACATTGACTTGTCGGAGTTATCTCCTCCTCAGTTCCTTAATCCTTCAACAGGGATCTCTCTCCTCTGGCTATAAATACTGGCTGACCCTTCGCCTCGATCTCTCTTTTCCACTTAGGCCTTGGGCCGCCACCTCGCGTGGAGGTTAGATAAATCTCTTTCAACTAACACCAAAATGTGACCTCTCACAGATACAGCGTTTCCCAAATTCTGGGAACACGCTAAGAATAATACACGTACGTACGAACACTCACAACACACACATTATTTCTCCACGCAAACACTATGTAACTGTCTATGTCTTTGTTTAACTTGTTATTAATATATATTTGTTTACCCGTGTATATCGGTCTTGTTTGTTTTCTTTGTCTTCTTTGGACTTAATTAAAGTCCAACATTCTCAAATAGCTGGACCGGCTAGCAGGAAATTTTAACCTTCTGATATCTCTTCACATCTTCACCCCACGGTCCACTACAGATTTGAATAATAAAATCTGATATACGGTAAAGTTATTAGCGATACTTAGTCAATCAGCATTCATTGACCAAACATTTAGCGTTAATGTAGGTTGACGTTTGTAAACCTTTCTTTTAAAAATATTTTTTTCAGGAAAACAGGTTTCGAAAGTCTACATTTTTACCCTTTTTTCTAGTATTGATGACGGTTTTATTTCTAAACTTTTCTTAAGCAAGTGGGGAAAGTTAACATCTTAATTATATAATTAAATTCCTTCCCGCTCATTTTATTTCTTGCTGATGTTGCAAATCTCCAATTGATGTGCTTTTTGTTATTTGGTAAACTTCTTTGTATATGATTCTGTAGCGCCAGCCTATCAGATCTGATGACGAATTGTCTTCTTTACGACTTACACGATTCATCCAATTGCAATCATTTTTAATCATTGATCTGATAAATTAATTGTATACTGCTGGCAGTTTAGACATTTCTGAATATAGTATGCATTAAAACTATAAGCTATTATATATATATATATATATATATATATATATATATATATATATATATATATATATATTGACCACTCAATCAATATATATATATATATTGACCACTAATATTATCTATCTATCTATCTATCTATCTATCTATCTATCTATCTATCTATCTATATATATATATATATATATATATACATATATATATATATAAAATACATATATATATATAATATATATATAAATACATAAAATATATATATATATAAAATATATATATATAAATATATAAATATATATATATATAACATATATATATAAGATATATATATAAATATATATATATAACATATATATATATATATATATATATATATATATATATATATATATATATATATATATATATATATATATATAACATATATATATGTATGTATGCATATAAATAAATTCCCAAGAGGATAGAATCCAGGTAGAACTCAATGTCCAGGACAGAGTAAGAATATAATATAAAAGGCTCAAACACTAATTGTTGAGTCTTGACTCAATGTTGAAACTCGCCTAATGCATGGAATAATAATGCAACACAAAATGTACTTGGAACAAAGAATGTATTATAACAAGAAAGTGTACACAATAAGTACATATAGTATTTCTGTATATTTCTTGGAAGACGTTCCTGGAGAATGTGTTGACTAGTCGCAGTCGACCAGAGTCTCTAGTTGGATCTCGTGATTCCGCCCTCTCGTCTTCCGGTACCAACCATTATTTATATAGTTGGTAGTCACCTATGCAGATTAGGTGGATCCCACCACAACACTAATATTCCATGGTTATAATTTATTTCATTGGAATCGTAATCACGATCCAATACATCTGATAAATTGGATCGTGATTACGATTCCATGGAATATTAGTGTTTGAGCCTTTTACATATATATATATATATATATATATATATATATATAGGATTTTAATGCGAAGAGAGTCTCTCTCTCTCTCTCTCCCTCTCTTTCTATGCATACATAGTTGTGTATTTGTATCAAGAAAACCGTCTTTATATATAACTGAAGAATGCCACTCAAGTAAATACAAAGATGGAGAAATTGAAATTCAGAAATTTTGACAAGTGCCAATTGTTGTTCGTACATGTGGAACCATACCAAAATATTTGAAAAATGATATGTCTTGAGTACTTGGTAAACCGAGTTTGGCATGCAAATATTTCACTCATAAGTACGTCCCACGTCCCCAGTAAAATGTTATCAATGTGACAGATGAGGGAAACTATACTCTACTGGCATTCACATGGACATTCTCATATATTCACACACCCCTACACATTTCGCAATGATTTCTTCTTTATGTTTCGATAATTCTTCTGCGAGTTTACTGAAGTAATTCTAGTTTTTCAGAAACCTCATTTAATCTGATTACTCATTTTAATTGTACATAGATTCTATCTGTGCATACACATACACAGTTTAATGAAAGTTTAAACGAGTATATGCTAACTGCTCCGAGGAGCTGCTTTCGCTGGTTCCCAGACTTCATGAATTTAAGCGTTCTACCAGGCTGGCATCTAGCTCACATCCTTTCACTGTCGACATTGTTAAATGTAGTCGTCTCTTCTACTCCGATAGCTTCCTGTTTCGCACCTCTCGCCTGTGGAACTCCCTCCCCTCTTCCTGTTTCCCTGATAGCTATAATCTCCAACTATTCAAATGTAATGTCAATCGACGTCTCCAGATGCCTTGATCTATCCCCTTCATCCTTTCCTCTATCACTCCTATTTGCTCTCGCTCCAATTCTTTGTAACCCCTTGCGTGCTAGTGGCTTCCCGCCTTGCTTGGGGTGAAACGCTTAAAAAAATCATACTACATCATACAATTAATAAAAATGAATTGTCAGTCAATTGTATCAACAATTATGATCTGTTGACATGTTATCTCTTTAGTGGGTTCACAGTGGCTCGATTAAACGGCTTAGTGGGCCATATAAGCGGTGGAAATAATTACAAACGTACTTTTTCTTTCTTAACTTTTTCAAAATCTGGCTCGAATAAATGTAACCTCAGATTACTCCGTAGGTGGATTTTTCGGTATTTATTTTCTGTCTCTAACCAATTTAAAAAAATTTTTAATTACTTTGAACGGTATCTCGCCCACACCCTTTCACTGTCGAAACTGTTAAATGTAGCCGTCTCTTCTACTTCAATAACTTCTCGCACTTCTCACCTGTGGAAATTCCTCCCCTCTTCCTGTTTCCCTGATAGCTATAATCTTCAACTGTTCTAGTTCCACGTGCCATGTTTAATGGATGTCAGTTATCAGTTATCTCCTGTTAATTTCCTTCTGAAAGTTCTCCACTGCCATAACCGGGTATTGAACTCACATTCTTTGTGTCCTGGATCTTACTAACGCCTTTATCCACTGTGCCATATGTCCTTGGAATGTCGTAATAAATATGGTGACAAAGATGAGGAAAATAGTCCGAATAATGTAAATAAACTGTCTTTAGACATTCTGAAATTTCTTTGAATGGTAAAATAAAAGGCGTGTAACATCAAAATAATAATGTTTCCCTTAAAACTTTCTTCTGTTTGTAAAGTCTACGATTTCAAATAAAATAATCGCTATTTGTAAAAACTGTCTAGGAATTCTTACAAATGCCGGGATATCCCAACCTGACTAAACAGAAAATTATGAATCATTGACCTTACGGTGTAAGACAAAAGGTGAGACAAATGCCTCGTGACTTGCATAATTGATGAAATATAATAAGTGAATTATAAATTTGTGTTTGAAAATATCAGAAGAAAACTAATACAGAAAAGATTTAAATACGTGCCGTTTTCAGCTGAAGTATAAAGTAATTATAGCAATCATTTTTTTACATTTAATCAAATATAAAACATTTTCAATTAAAATAATAATAAATGTTTAAACAAAATTGGTAAAAATCTTATTTTCTATGAAAGATTTAATGACCATTTGAACTTGTGGAGCCTGTAAAGCTGGTTGTATCTAATTTGCCAGAATCTTTTAAGTGAATGAAGAGGCTGAAAGCTGTTTCTTGCCGTTTCTCACTCTTTCTATTTTTTTCTCTATCTCTCCTCCCTCTCTCTTTCTCCATATATATATATATATATATATATATATATATATATATATATGTGTGTGTGTGTGTGTGTGTGTGTGTGTGTGTGTGTGTGTGTGTGTATGTGTGTGTATATGACACAGGTTGATCAATATGTGTGTAGCCTGATAAGTAGTTAGGAGCTTAATTTCGATGTGATATATATATATATATATATATATATATATATATATATATATATATATATATATAAGTACTTGGGTCGTGCAGGATGGAAGTTTTCGCAGAATAGTTGGTCTAATTTTAGATGGAAATGAAGGGTGATTGTGTGTGTGTGTATATATATATATATATATATGTATGTATTTAAATAAAAACAAAAACAGACCACTTTAAGGTTCCATACAGATTACCTAGTTTTCGTAAACTAAATATATATATATATATATATATATATATATATATTATTAAATATTTATATAAATATAAAAGTGAACATAGAAGTCAACACTTAGAGGCGACAGTCTGTTTCATGATAGATGCAATCGTCAGGCCTGACGATTGCATCTAGCATGAAACAGACTGTCGCCTCTAAGTGCTGACTTCTATGTTCACTTTTAGATTTACACACGCTCTATCTCTGATATTGAGCACTTTATCCCATAAATATAGCTCATCTTAAGACTATATTTCTTCATATATATATATATATATATATATATATATATATATATATATATATATATATATATATATATATATATATATATATATATATATATATATATATATATATGCAAAGCTCTTCAGTAAAATGAATGGAGCACTTTGGCTGCTTGGCGTTATGCTAGATTTGGCTGATCCTTTCTGTCGAGTGAAGGCGGTTCAGTGGTAAAATCTCTGACTGACGCCAAGTAGGATGGGTTTCGATCCGAGCTTGGGGCATTCGGTTATCTATTCGCATTGAGGACCTACGAAATAGTACGATATATTTTCCGGTGTTCTTACTGATATTTTTTTATTTTTACAAAAGAGTGCTCAATGTAAATTTACAGAGCATAAATAATTTCAATATTCGCTTGAAGATGAAACGGAACTAATACTTTTAATTTAATTATATAATTAAATTTGAAAGTCTTCAATAAAAGCATCAAGCCCATATGTACACACGTTATATCGACGACATCTTCGTATTAAACTAAATGCTTTGTGGAACAGACTCACAAGGGGACACTTCCTCGATTGGCCAAGGGTCAACAGTTATCTTCCCCACCTATCCTCATAAACTGTGTCTCTTATTCTGTAACCGTCTACCTCGAATGGCTCTTGTGCCTTGTTCAGGATGAACATTATAATAAGAAAATATTAGCTAACAGACAAAATGGAAGAAACATTTGAGAATAATTCAGATGTAAACTTTACTTACGAACTCAACATTATCAATAAAATCCTTTCCCATTACTTTACTCGCTCACTTTACAAAAACACACTGGCAGATTCTCGTGTTTACTTACCTAAAAAAGTGAATGTCCTCTTATATATATATATTTAATGGACAAAGAAAATATACGTAATCCGACAGGAATTGAACCCGTATCCTATACGGAACCGTCATATAGCCTGATGTGCCTTAACCGATCGTTCGGTTAGCAAAGTCGATTTTACTGCTTTTAAACTACAATCTTCCATGAATCTCTCACGTACATTCATATCTGCTCAATGCGTATCCAAATGTAAACAAATGACGTCACACATTATGAAATGGACAAAGTCCGACAATTATTTTAAGACATTTTTAAGTTTATACGAATGTATAAACATAAAAATGTCTTTTTATATATACAATTATTTAAGTAAATGCTCTGTTTATATTAAAAGCAGTAAAATCGACCTTGCCAACTGTTGAGTCTTGACTCAATGTTGAATCTCGCCTATTGCATGGAATAATAATGCAACACAAAATGTACTTAGAACAAGAATGTATTATAACAAGAAAGTGTACACAATAAGTACATATAGTATTTCTGTATATTTCTGGGAAGACGTTCCTGGAGAATGTGTTGACTAGTCGCAGTCGATCAGAGTCTCTAGTTGGATCTCGTGATTTCTTCCTCTCTCGTCTTCCGGTACCAACCATTATTTATATAGTTGGTAGTCACCTATGCAGATTAGGTGGATCCCACCACAACACCAACCGACCGCTCCTCTGTGGCTCAATCAGTTAAAGGCACGTCAGGCTATATGACGGTTCCGTATAGGATACTGGTGCGATTCCTGTCGGAGGACGAATATTTTCTATAAAAATTTCTCTGACATTCAGGCCGGTAAATGTTATTAATACTGTTTATTATAAACAGAGCATTTACTTAAATATTTGTATCTATAAAAAGAATGTATAAACATAAAAATGTCTTAATATATATTTAAGTTGGTGAATGCTACCATAATCTATTGCCTTCAGTTCATCTTTGTTTAAATTCGGTGAATGCTGCCATAATCCTTGCCTTCAGTTCTTCTTTGGTATTACAAGTAGTTTTTGTTGGTCTCTGGATCAACTACGCCTTACACATAATAATCAAAAGGGGTGCAGTCTGGAGAGTTAGGTGGCCAGATGTAAGGGGTGATGTGGTTGCAGAAATTATCTGACAGCCATGATTAGATTCTCCTGCTTGTGTGGCCCGGTGCAGAGTCCTATTGCCAGAAAAAGAGTCTTCCAGCCGCCATCCTCTTGACCCCAGACAGCACTACCTCCTCAAGGCACTTGATGTAGGCCACCGTGTTGAATCTGAGGCTCCGTGGGAAGATGAATGGAGGTTGCCATCAAACACATTGATAATCACCATTCGACTCATCCAAATCTTCCCGAATCCTCTTCTGTCTTCAGATTGACACCTAAAGGCTCTGAAATGTCCGTATTGTATCTTCCGGTGTGAATGCCAAGCAGTACAACATGCCGTTTCAAAAATTCTGGCGAAATGAATTGCATCATCGTGCTCTTTTTCTCACAGACGGTTACCAATTGACCCTACTATACTGTGCAGTCGACAAAATTAAAAAAAAACAACAAAAAACAACGCGCATGTGCGAAATTAAAAATGTAAAATGGCGACAATTTACCCATCGCACCCTCTCTCTGTCTCTGTCTCTCTCTCTCTCCCTACACACATACACACATACACACACACACACACACACACACACACACACACACACACATATATATATATATATATATATATATATATATATATATATATATATATATATATATATATATATATAAATAAAAAGAAAGAACAGTAAGATATAAAATCCGGTGTTCTTATAGATATTTTTATTTTTACACAATAGTGCTCAATGTAAATTTACAGAGCATTAATATTATAAATTAATTGATTTAAAATATGGTTTTTTCGCTACACAGTGATAACCATGTGTAGGAAAAACCATATTTTAAATCAATTAATTTATAATATATATATATATATATATATATATATATATATATATATATATATATATATATATATTAGTGAATATACATAATATCCGACGTCGATAGCATGACTCGGAGTTTCTTGCAATATTCAGCTGCCGTTATATAGTTAGCGTTCTCGTGGTGATTAATCGAAATTGTGTGTTAAAATTTGTTTTCTTAATTGTTTTTGCTTAAAATTTTAGAATTAACTATTAATAATTTATATCATTCAAATACTTGAGTTCCAACGGCGAATAATTACAAAAATTTAAAAAAAATAAAAAAACGTTTAAATTTTTAAAATTTAAAGTTGGATAATAATATATCAAGGTAGATAATTCTCTTTTTTACATAAAATGCCCGAGTTAAACCAATTAACTTAAAATAGAACTAGGTGGATATATAATGTAAGGGAAAGAATATAAAAAATAATAGGTCGAGACTATAATTCTAATGTGTTTAGCATCATGACTTGTACTTATAAGGGTGAAATTATATATACACACGTTATAAATTAATCGAGTACAGTAATATTGGATTATATGTATGTATAGATATATAAGAAATGTTATTAATGATAGGTTCTAAGAATATTAAAATTATTGCATATTATATTAATATTCGTAAAATCTATTTTGCAGTCTCTTTTAATCGCGGTCAATGTACTTGGGCATATTAGATTTATGCAGGCATGCAGGGATCAATTCGGACCTCATGTTTAGCAAGTTAGGCTTTATTTAAGTGTTTAAATATCAAAAGCTTCTCCAACAAACACAAGTTACATCTGTCTCCCTTTCCATTTTATGGCTTAGCTTCGGTTCTTATGGTTGATTTTTAATCGCCAGACATACTTTGAAAGTGTTGTGCAGTTTTTGTATTTGATATTGCTCAGTGTCATTTTGTGGTGGTAAAAACACGATTTCCAGCTGTTCTCGGTGGATCTAAAATAATATTTAACATCGTCGGCTGAATTGATCCTAGCTCTGTATATTATTCCTTCAGTTATGCACTGTCCATTTAATGGGCAGGTTACGATTTTACTACAGTTGCATTGATATTATGTATATTCACTAATATATACTTATAGCTCTGTTTCACAACATTGAGCACTGTATTTATAACACCTGAGAAAGAAATATATTTATACGTACGTGTAAGTGTATGTGCGTACATGTAGTTTTTTATTCTCCCCATTCACACCCACACACCCACACACACACTATATATATATATATATATATATATATATATATATATATATATATATATATATATATATTGATACATGTTTCATTAAATAACTATACTTAAACATGAAAGCAATAAACAAAAACTAAAATTTCTTGAAGCTATATACATAAAACAGTTGAAACCTAACCTGAACAAAAAAAACTATGAGATCTCCACAAATATTCTTAAATGCCTATAATTAGTAACAGAAGCCATTGGTTTATACCAACGGTTTTCCATACTTAATACTTCTCATTTTTCACTCTCGCGTGGTCATGTGTGACGTCACGAGCTGCGACGCGATTTTCGCTTCCGCGTCTCGTATATGCGACTTTGTCGTTGCTTTAAAATTTTTCATGCAACAGACTATCATTATTTTTTCACCCGTGTATTGTTTGATATAATGTAATGTCATTGTCATCTTTGATAATGGCTTATGTAAGCCGAAAGCTTAGATTGGATTCAAACATGTATCAATATGGTGATTTCCTTTCGTCTTTTAATGATAATGTGATTAAGCTTATCAGACAATATGAAAGGAACTTACTTAAAATAAATAGACAAAACTTGTCTATATTATTTCATGAAACATGCATCAATGAAAAATTGCTGCCTAAATATACACAATATATATATATATATATATATATATATATATATACACACACACACAATATATATATATATATATATACGCGGATAAAGACATGAACACAATATGTTTACAAAAATGTATTTCCATTTTACAGAATATTCAAGGATTAAAAGTCATTATCTAATGTAAAAATACGTACACGATGTTTCATGTGTTTTTTGTGTGAACAAACGATCAGAAAAAGCTGATTACTTTGTATTTGGTCATCAATAAATACTCTGAATTTAATTAATATTAATTTGAGACGAGGATTTATTAATTTAACTTCTTTTTACACACAAAATTGTATTAGTAGTAGTAATATTATCCTGAACTTTTTATTATATATGAAGCATTGTCAATTTTTATTAATTATGATACTGGTGTATCGTCAATTGATTAAGTTGGCTTCTGACAGTGACGCTATGAGTTGTAACTGAAATACTTTGAATATACGCTCTTTTGGCGCTAGAGGGCGTCGTCAGTGATGTTCTGATTTGGATGATTGGGCAGTTTCGGGTCTTTCAAACATCATACTCCCCTCAACAAGTCAACCCCATAAGAGCTGATCAGTCTCTGATGGGCCCCTATCTAAATTAACAGCCTGCAGACACTGACTTATATTAGGTAAACCCTACCCTCCCTCTGTCACGCATTTGATTGGAAGTTGACCAACAGCCAATCGCAATGGTGTGAGTTCTATTTAAGTTGTTTACGAGGGATTTTTAACTTTTTCTTTTTTTTTTATGTGCATACTCGTCGGATACTCGGAAGGTAATTATGTGTTTTCCGGGAGTGGGGGGTTACTTTTTTACTTTTTTCAAGTTTCATCGCCCCAGCTGATAATTATTGTTAAAAAATAAATAAATAAATAAATAAATAAATAAATAAAAATAAAATAAAATAAGAAATTAAAAAAAAATGCAACCTTAAAATAATTATAAATTTACATTGTTTTTACGATTAAAATAAAATAAATAAATTACGACTTAATCAGCGTGTTAAAACGAAACTAAATCTAAAAATAAATGTCGTTTAAAACAAAAGTTGAACGAGTAAAAATAAATAAATACGAGTAAAAAAAAATTATTGTCGACAATGTTTCGCTCAAAAAAATTCAAAATACGAATGAATTTTGGGCGCCAACCTACACGAGATTTATTAGGCAAAACCGAAAGACGCGTTGTTTATCTTGTGCTCTGTGATTGCAGCTTCACGCTCTTTGCCAATGGCTGTAGAATATACACAGCAAAAATGAATAAATGATAACGCTTTTTCTTATAATAAGTGTTATGGTCCAGGTTAGGACCCAGGAAGAACAACACGAACACAAGAGTAGAAATAACGAAGATATATTACACGGAATAATAATACAAGCTGTGGAAGGTGTCAGTATGACTGTCAGTCTGGTTTGGAGTGAACTACTATCGGCTCGACTCGATTCGTCTCTCTCTCTCTCTCTCTTGAGAGGCGTAGTATACATAGTGTTAGGAAGAGTTCATTCTGTAGTTATAGGTAAGGACCCATAACAGAAAGAAAGAAAGAAAGAAAGAAAGAAAGAAAGAAAGAAAGAAAGAAAGAAAAGGACAGCTGAAGGAAAAGTGTAGAAAGAAAGTGTTATGGTCCAGGTTAGGACCAAGGAAGAACAACACGAACACAAGAGTAGAAATAACGAAGATATATTACACGGAATAATAATACAAGATGTGGAAGGTGTTAGTGTGACTGTCAGTCTGGTTAGGAGTGAACTACTATCGGCTCGACTCGAATCGTCCCTCTCTCTTGAGAGGCGTAGTATACATAGTGTTAGGATGTGTTGATTCTGTAGTTATAGGTAAGGACCCATAACACAAAGTAAAATCACTTTCCAGTGCATTTTTATACTGTTATGGTCCAGGTTAGGACCAAAGAAGAACAACACGAACACAAGAGTAGAAATAACGAAGATATATTACACGGAATAATAATACAAGATGTGGAAGGTGTTAGTATGACTGTCAGTCTGGTTTGGAGTGAACTACTATCGGCTCGACTCGATTCGTCCCTCTCTCTTGAGAGGCGTAGTATACATAGTGTTAGGAAGAGTTCATTCTGTAGTTATAGGTAAGGACTCATAACAATAAGAAAATTCAAGAATTCTTTAGATATTTGCTGGTTTTTTTCTCTTTCATTTTTGCCTTTTGAGAATGTTCGTTTAATAGCCAAAAGCAAAATTGTTTTATATAAATTTTGTTTTTCATTGATTGAATTCCCAAAACTAAAGATATGTAACTTGAAAGGACCCTGTTGCAAAGTATAATATGCCCCGTAAATTATAGATCATTCATCGACTTACAGTTCAATATTAAATCCAATAGTTATAAAATGATGATAGATTCATATGTCAATAAATTTCATATTTTTCAAATGACATTAATAAATTAAAGTATTATGAAATGATGTCTGTTTATATTGTTTCAGATGGGCACCTTGAGGTAGTGTCATGGTTAGCGTGCTTGTCTCGCTAGAACAATTACTGAGTAGTGAGTTCGATCACTCACTGTTTGCTCCCTACTTTCGGCCTTGTGCCACATCCAAGCTACGCTTGGAAAATCACGATATTGTTTCAGATATATATTATTGATTAATTTATTATTTGATTTTGATTGCTAATATTAAATTTACTTGAGTTAATGTGTGCATTCGTTGTTTGTTAATTTATTTACTTATATATTGATTTGGATGAATTTATTTTATTTATTTATTCTTTATTTATTTTTTCGTTTTTAGTTTTCGATTTTTAAGTAACGTAGTAAAACATTTTTGCGCGTCTCGATTTTGAGATGAGTTCTGATCATTTATTTACTAATTTGTGTTGATGTGAAGAGGTGATTATAGCTAGTTTCTCCTGCAGACAGAGTTTACATTTTTTGGATTTATTGCTATAGGCTGATTCTGTTTTCCTTATTTTCTATGATATTTTTGGCGATTTTCTTTTTGTTTATAATTTAATCATCTATATCTATAACTATATATATATATATATATATATATATATATAAAAGTGAACATAGAAGTCAACAGTTAGAGACGAGAGTCTGTTTCATGCTAGATGCAATCGTCAGACCTGACGATTGCATCTAGCATGAAACAGACTGTCGCCTCTAAGTGTTGACTGCTATGTTCACTTTTATATTTACACACGCTCTATCTCTGATATTGATCACTTTATCCCATAAATATAGCACACTTTAAGACTATATTTCTTTATATATATATATATATATATATATATATATATATATATATATATATATATATATATATATATATATACACACACAAGGTGTCCATAAAGTTCGTGTGCACTTTAAAAAGTTTATAACTTTATTTGTATTCGCGATAGAAATAGTTTGTCAAAAGGATTAGAAAGAAGAAAATCTATATTTTTTAAGGTTTTATTGAAATTTTATTTAAGTTTCCACATGTCCTCCATCATTAGCAATACAAAGGGTAATACGATTTTGCAGTTCACGGAAAACATTTGCACACTGATTTACAGTAATGCCTGAAATCACATTAGTTATTTTAAAACTGGGTACATTAAACTTTATAACATTTTTTACAGATTATTTCTATCGCAAATACAATATATATATATATATATATATATATATATATATATATAAAGGAAAGAACAGTAAGATATAAAATCCGGTGTTCTTATAGATATTTTTATTTTTACACAATAGTGCTCAATGATATATATATATATATATATATATATTGATTCATATATGTACATATTCATTGTCATGTGACCTATCATATCTGGAAAAGGAAATTCTACCCATAGAGTAGCGAAAAATATAACATTTTTAACCACACTTTTTAGAACACTTAGCCCTTCATATCTTAAAAATTACGGCAAACTTGTCGAACACTATTTACATTATTCGGACTATTGTCCTCATCTTTGTCACCATATTTATTACAATGTTTCGGCCTTTCAGTATCTGTCTATATTTCTGAGATGAAGTATTATGCACATTATTTACATTGCTCGGACTATTGTCCTCATTTTTGTCGCCATATTTATTACAACGTTTAGGCCATTGTACGTTCCGGCCTTCTTCAGGTGCTTGGAATGTCGAAATGAACCCTTTATTTCGCTCAATGGAGTAGACTGTTTTAGTTCCAGATGTCAGTTATCAGTTATCTCCTCTTAATTTTCCCTATGAAAGTTCTCCACTGCCTTAAGCAGATATTGAACTCAGACTCTTTGGGTCCTGTCACTGGATCTAACCAACGCCTTTATCCACTGTACCATGTGTCCTCAATGTAAATAATGTATATTCTTGTTGTTTCATATTTTGTGGTATTTTGCGTTAAATATAAATTCGAGAGACTTCTACATTTACAATATCTTAAAAATTGATGAATTAGATTTAATTGAAAAAAATCTAATCCGTTTGAACAAAAGATTATCCTTTTCAAGAAATAAACTTTCCCAAGCCGATTTCTTAGGATTAATAGGTGTCGACATATACCAAACTCGTTAAATGGATGAGGGGATTACCATGGGAATTACTGAGCGAAATAAAGGGTTCAGTTCGACATTCCAGTGACCTCAAGAAGGTTGGCGCGTACAACGGCCGAAACGTTGTAATAAATATGGCGACAAAGATGAGGACAATAGTCCGAATAATGTAAATAATGTACATAATACCTCATCTCAGAAATATAGACAAACTTGTTGAAAGATTGCAATACAGATATATTAAATATAAATTCTTGGGTAGTTTATATAGTAAATCCTTATCTTATAACGTAATAAATGCTTAAATGTCCGAAAGAAACTTCTTATAAAAAAAAAAAAACAGGATAATAAGGATTTGCCGACACTGAAAATCCATGTTAATTCACTTTCGATAATTTCATAGGATGAAAAATTTGTTTTTTTCAATGTGATCTCTCCTCACTTTTTTTTTTTTTTTAGAATTTCTAGAAATTGTTCCATTCCTAAATAGTATACAGGGGTGGAACAGAATAATCGAAACACTTATTAAATTCAAAGAAAATTTATTTAATATGGAGTTGGTCCTCCTTTAGCCTCACATACAGCTTTAACACGTCTAGGAATGGAATCATACAGTTTCCTGACTTCATCCAGAGGAATTTTCAGCCATTCTTCCATTAACACCTGCACCAGCTCTTTAAGGCATGACGGTGGAGGATAGCGGCTCCTAACTTGTCGCTCCAAAATGCAACACAAATGCTTAATAATATTGCTATCTGGAGATTGGGGAGGCCACTCCATGTGTTCTAGCTCACTTTCATGCTCTTCATACCAATTCTTAACTACCCAGGAGGTATGTATTATCGTCTTGGAAGATTCAGTCACCATCAGGGAATAAAGTCTGGGCCATTGGATGAACATGATCTCCCAAAATGTTCAGGTAATCTTTGCTGTTGATTCTACCATGCAGAGCAACTATTGGACTGAGACATTTCCATGGTATGGCGGCCCAAACTATCACTGATCCAACTCCATGCTTCACTGTTGGAAGAAGGCAGTCAGGGTTTTAAGCTTCTTTGGGCTGCCTCCACATAAACTCGCCGTCAAGTTGGGAAAAGAGAAAAACTGGACTCGTCTGAGAATATGACTTGCTTCCATTGGTCTGCAGACCAGGCATTGTGATCTCTGCACCACTTCAACCTCTTCTAAATGTTGCGAGTGGAGAGAAGAGGTTTCCTTACGGCGGCTTTTTCATGATATCCAGCTTTATGGAGCTCAAGACGAACAGTTTTAGTAGAAACTGGACTATTCAGATTGTTATTCAAATCAGCAGTCAGATTGGCCGCAGCAGTCCGATGATTTTTTGCCACATTGTGTTTAAATGCACGTCGGTCCCTGTCAGTAAGTTTGCAAATCCGGCCCGACTTGCTACGGTTGCTAGAGGTTTTGCCCTGTTTCTCGAATTACGTCATAGTTCTTTATATGGTAGATCTTGAAAAACCAAACAGTTCAGCAATCTTAGTGATCGAGGCTCCTGCCAAGTGAACTCCAATAATTTCCCCTTTTTCGAAATAAGAGAAGTCAAGCATTTAGCTTAAATTTTACGAAATTCTAAAAATAAATAAGCCAAAGACAGTAAATTAGATAAACGTATTTACAATAGATATAACCTGCAATTACGAAGTTTTAGTTCAAGTTCTTAATATAATAGGTCTTTGAAATATACGAGTGGAATTTTCACCTGTTCCAATTATTTTGTCCAACCTTTGTATATACAGATATTTATGATATATTTATGATTTTTTTATTAATATATTTCCGTAAGGCAATATTACTTGATCTCGTAAATAAGCGAGACAATACAAAAATATATATTAATTATTTACTAAACAGAAACAAGAAATATATTACCAGTTATTTTATATTTTATACATTATCGTTTTTTTATGGTCTATAACTAAAATTCTACCAAAAATCCACTAACAAAAATGATCTCAAACTTCTACTCATGCTATAATAAAATCAATAATCCTTATGGTTTTCTACTTAAAAAATAATTAAAATTCGTTGCCCTGAAGAATAAAATTACATTGAAACTCATCCAATTTCATCATTATTTCATATATAACGCGAAAAGTGAAGCTCACAAAATTCACAAAAACAAAAAGAAAATAACACAAGTAGAATTGATAAAACTACACACATTATACAACCTGCCAAATCGATGACGAATATAACTTTAAAAAATTATCTTAACTACAAAATCAATAACAGATTTAATCAACACGAAAAATAATAACATGAAATCTTTCAAAATATCCCAGGAATACATAGGTAAGTCATCTATGAATTGAAATAAAGATTATATGACCATAAAAAGGACCTTTTCAAAATAATACGCTAAATGAATTAGTCGTGCATCGTAATAGGTCTGACTATAATTTAGATAAAAGAATGTAGTTTCCATTTTTTTTTTAAAGTAAGCATTTTATGAGGTCGAAAAGTGCAGGAAGTGCACGAATTTCAGAATCTTCCAGGATAAACATTTACACCTAGTATTATGCAACATATCTCTTTCCCCAACAAAACTATGAAAACCCAAAAGAAACAAAGGCTAAGTTAAATATCAGGATATATGGGACATGAAAGCATTAAAATCAATAACGTTTCGATGTAATCTGTAACCGATGTTAGCTCTATTTTTCCCTTCGCTTTCCCATTTTTATACAGGGTGTCCATAAAGTTCGTGTGCACAAGAACTCTAAACAAGTCATTGCTCCAAAAACCCCAAAGAGTTGTGAGTTCAATACCAGGCCACAGAAGCGGGGAACTAAAACTTGGAGATTTGAGTTAAAGGGAAATAACTGAGACATCCGGAAGAAGCATGGTACGTGGAAGTAGAATAATGTATCCTGGTGGACGAAATAAAGTTTGGTTCGAAATCCCAATCACCTGAAGAGGGCCGGAGCGTACAACAGCCGAAACGTTGTGAATATGGCAATGAAGATGGGGATAACAGTCCGATTAATGTAAATAATCGTAATACAGAGATATAGACAGATACCAAATAACTTAAGTAAAAATAAATTAAAAGAAATAAATAGGAAATAAATAGGAAAAAATAATATATATATATATATATATATATATATACAGGGTGTCCATAAAGTTCGTGTGCACTTTAAAAAGTTTATAACTTCATTTGTATTTGCGATAGAAATAATCTGTAAAAAATGTTATAAAGTTTAAAGTACCTAGTTTTAAGTATAGCTAAAATAACTAATGTGATTTCAGGCATTACTGTAAATCAGTTGGCAAATGTTTTCCGTGAACTGCAAAATCGTATCACCCTTTGTATTGCTAATGAAGGAAGACATGTGGAAAGTTAAATAAAATTTCAATAAAACCTTAAAAAATATAGATTTACTTCTTTCTAATCCTTTTTACAAATTATTTCTATCGCAAATAAAGTTATAAACTTTTTAAAGTGCACACGAACTTTATGGACACCCTGTATATATCCACCAATAAAACGTTTATTCATCTGAAGAAGTTCATTCTCAGAACGAAACGGGTCGCTAAGAATGTTTTCCTATTTTTTATTTACCTCCCCACTATTAGTTATATATATATATATATATATATATATATATATATATATATATATATATATATATATATGAGTGTGTGCGTGCGTTGAAAAAATTCAGATAGTGTATATCTGTAAAAGGCCACATTTATCTTGATATACTTACCTAATACATATATATATATATATATATACACAAGTATAGGATTGATGTATACGGAATAAATTCCAATAACCAAAAAATATTTTTCTTAAAAGACTGCTCAATACAGAGTAGAGCAAATATAATTATTTATTCGAAAATTATAACATTAATATGTTATAAAATCACTACCAAAATAGCCATTTTGTTTCAACTCTTCTCAGAGAAAATACAAAGGATCTGCGGTCCATATAACATCAGGACAACCTTCAAAATCTTGACGACACTTCGCAGATATCACTCCAGAGTAAGACCCCCCATGGAGGAGAACATGGCTAAAGACTGTGTGTACGCTATCCCGTGCAGCTGCCGAAAGAAATATAAAGGGGAGACAGCCCCCCTTAAGGTAAGGCTTTAAGAACACCAAAAAGCTGTAACATGAGGGAAAGTGAAAAATCAGTCGTGGCTGACCACATATGGAGAGAAAAGGGAGATCACCACCCTCTGTGGTATCAGGTTGAAATGATAGACAAAGAACATCATTGGAAAATTCGTAAATTTAAGGAATCAGCACATATGCTAGGCCACAAAAGTCTCCTGAGCCGACCAAGCATAGAAATGGATACAATATTGGAACCAGTAATAAGGAGTGCCAGAGAAAAGCGATAATAACGATGAAAATTGTAATATGAGCTCTGATAAAAATATGTATGATAATAGCAAAATTGGAATATGAGCACTTGTAAAAAAATGTTTGCTGAAGACATTAAGTTTATAATACCCAGAAATTCATATACAGATGTCCTCAACGACACATGGCACAGTGGATAAAGGCGTTAGTTAGATCCAGTGACAGGACCCAAAAGAGTGTGAGTTCAATACCTGCTTAAGGCGGAAGGAATTAACAGGAGATAACTGATAATCCATTAGATATGGCACGTGGAACTAGAACAGTCTACCTCAGTGAGTGAAATAAAGGGATGTACAAAGGCTGAAACGTTGTAATAAATATGGCAACAAAGAATAATATAAATAGTGGAGAAAAATATTATGCCAAATAAACTGTAAAAATGACTACAAATTATAGAAGCCTTAACAAACCAACTAGGATTAATAAAATTTAATGCAGTTTAAGAACATACTAAATATATGTCCCAACTAATAATAAATATATGGTCTGGAGCCCCTTCTGTTTGCCTCGGAGTTCTTGATAAGATCCAGAGACGGGTATGCAATGTAATTTTGCCTTGATCTGGCTTCTCGTCTGCAGTCTCTCTCTCACAGATGCGCCGTCGCCTCTCTTTGTCTCTTTTACAAATACTTCCATGGTAATTGCTCCGGTGCGCTGCTATCGCTGGTTCCCAGGCTCCATGAATTCAAGCGTCATACGAGGCTGGCATCCCGTTACCACCCTTTCACTGTTGAAACTGTTAAATGTAGACGTCTCTTTTACTCCAATAGCTTCATATCTCGCACCTCACGCCTGTGGAACTCCCTTCACTATTCCTATTTCCCTGACAACTATAATCTCCAACTATTCAAATGTAACGTCAATCGACATCTCCAGTTGCATTGATCTATCCACCATCCTTCTCCACATCCTTTCCTCTATCACTCCTATCTGCTCTTGCTCCAAATCCTCTGTAACCCCTTGCGTGCTAGTGGCTTTCAGCCTTGCCTGGGGTGAAAAGCTTAAAATATATATATATATATATATATATATATATATATATATATATATATATATATACAAAAACAATGACCCGACATCAGGCACTGACAAGCGATGCTTGGAACCAAAATGCAGATGCGTGAAGATGCATTACAGGAAAAGTGCAAAAGAGACACATTGCATATCTGCAGATGCTGCAGTATCCAAATACAGACAATTCTTATAAAATCTCCTGTAAAAGTCGAAAGGGATCAGAAGATATTGAATAATTTATTATTTACACGATTTATATAACAGCTCAGTTATTGCTCGACCTGTTTCCACTGAGTCCAAATACACACAGATTAACCTAAGGATTGAAATCACAGTTAATATGACATTAAATCCACGAATTCATTCCCCGGGCTAGACAGTGGAAACAAGAAATATCTGAGTAGCACTAATAATAAAATGTAAACGAACCATCTCTTGAAATGGGCAATGGAACGAGAACAATTTATCCCCGTAGATTAAATAAAGTGTTCAGTTCAGAATACTCTGTTACACGGATCGATATACACCGCATAAAGGCGAGAATACACAAATGCCGAAAGGTTGTGATTATCTCAACAAAGATGAGGACAATAGCCCGTATGTAAAGAACAATAACTCCTCATCGTAGAAATTCAGGCAGAAATGAACAATTTATATCTTGTTTTTGCACAGAAACTATACAAATGCCCTAAGTTTAGAGTTTAAACTGAAGAAAAACCTTAAAGAAAGACTGTTCCTTGGTCTTCAACGCAAGACTATATATATGAGTACATTATTTACATTATTCGGACTATTGTCCTCATCTTTGTCGTCATATTTATTACAACGTTTCGGCCGTTGTACGCTCCGGCCTTCTTCAGCTGATTGGAATGTCGAACTGAACTTTATTTCGCTCACTGGGGTAGACTGTTCTAGTTTCACGTGCCATGTTTGATGGATGTCAGTTATCAGTTATCTCCTGTTAATTTCCTGTTCTCCACTGCCTTAGCCTAGTATTGAACACACAATCTTTGGGTCCTGTCACTGGATCTAACTAACGCCTTTATCCACTGTGCCATGTGTCCTTGATGTGTGCCATATATATATATATATATATATATATATATATATATATATATATATATTAATCATTTCACTTCAAGTAAGGCAATAAAGCCACTAAGATGCAAGAGGTTACTGAGTGTAAAATAATATAAGAAAACACTATTAAGGGGAGAAAACAAGAAAAGAAGAGAAATTAAGAAGACAGAAGATAACGATTGATATTGCAGTTAAATTTCAGAAGCAAGAAACCGGAAAAGAGTTCCACAAGCGAGAAGTGCGAGTGAGGAAACTGTTAGCATAGAACGTGCGGTTACATCTAGCCATTTAATCAGTAAAAAGGTGAGACAGTTACATTATGGCAATGATAAAATCACTGAAGCCGAAATGTAAGGTCAAGAACACTAACATTGCATATACATACATACATATATATATATATATATATATATATATATATATATATATATATATATATATATATATATATATATAATCCTTCGTTTATGCATGTTTCATTAAAAACGACAGACAAGGTACTAAGGTTAAGCTTTTTATTTAATTTTTCTTGTGGCCGAACAAGAGCTTTCTTTTCTGGACAAAGGGTGTGTAACTTACAAAATCCAATAAGAGACATTATTTAATTTCAAATGCTTTTAGTTGCATTTAGTTGTTTTTATGATAATGGATAATATTGTCATAAGACAAAAAGTTTTTGCTGAAAAATTAATTTTTACAACAATTATTTATTTCTTCTTTTTTAAAATTATTTTACATTAAAGTTGTTAAATATTTAAAATTAGTGAAAATGATGTACAGTTTAGTCAGTGGTGTTATTAAGTAGATCTATATTCACAGATTAAAAATTGCAAAACTTATTACAATCTGCAACACACAAGTGTGTACAAATCTAATTTTACATGTTTTTGTGTCTATAAAAACGGTTTTAATTCAAATGTACGGAAGACGCGTGGAGAAGTTTATTTGATTTTTCATTTCTACTTAAAACAAAAGAAATTTGAACTATATAGTCTATGAAGAAAATAGAAATATGTTTTTAGCTAATGTTAATTAAAGATTATTAACTATTAATGATTAAAGAATATTTTAATTATTATTAAAAAATTCCAGATCATTGTGTTCATTTTCTTGCTTACTTATCTTTATTTTAATTTCATCAGTTATTAAATTTTAAAATTAATTTAAGAAAATTTTATAGCATTTTAAATTTTTATTTTTTCATAAGACATTTTCAAATGTAACTAAAAGCCAGTATAATATTAGATAACTGCTGAAAATATGTTAATTTGTAAAAATGACTAGTTAGTTAAGAACAAAAACATATGCGTTCACTTAGAGTTCGTAAATTTATGTCAATTCTAGTCATCCATACTAGCTGTCATCACTTCGGAACTTATCGATAGGTCAATAAAGATGAAAGAAAAACAGGACCCGTCGTTCAGAAATGCTTCTATGTTCCTTTTTATGCTATAAGTAAGTAATGTTTATTTCAAATGAGATTGTAGCGGCCTTCACCACATTAATTTAACTTAGATTAGGAAACCAAACTGACGTGAAGAAAAAGAGGATAAGCCAAAGATATCATTACACATCAAATTTGTATTTAACAAGATGTACAAACAAGGATGTGAAAGAAAAGCAGGCATTGAGTAAAACAAGAGTTGTCTCTCTTTAACTATTATTTGCATTCCAAAGTTCACTGAAAGAAAGAAAGTTTGTGATAGTTTCTGGTAATAAATGTTTTCAACAGTTTTGCTGAGTAAGGAAAATATTATGTGAGTATAGGGAATATTCAGCATGTGAATGGTTGTGTGAGTGAGAAGATTGGTGCATGGTTTCAACTGTCGTGTATTCGTTTGGCAGCTGAAATCTCACTAATTATCTAAGAATATTTCTTGCTTATATAGGTGATCATCGGCTCCGAATCGCTGCGTAGGAAAAATTGTTCTTCACGTGCAGACGATCTGATTGGTTGGCATTGACCAATCAGCGAGCGAGTTTTGGGGAGACTCAAGAAAGCTTCTGCGATCCGTTTCTCCCAAAAGTGCACAAAATCGACTCCATGAAAATAGAGCGATTACAAAATTGTCGCATTACTGCGATTTGTAAATTGTCGCATTACAAAGTTGTGTTGATTTATTATCCAATGAATGCTTATCGTTGAATGATTTGTATTTGTGTATGTATGTATGTGTGTGTGTGATGTAGATCGTCACGAGATTAATGTAACTTTAAATTTGCTAATTTTACTCAAATAACGTGTCACAAATATATATTTTATTTTTGGAAGATTTTTAAAACCGATAATTTTGCTTTGTTTACAAATTTCTTAAAATTAAGAAAATCGCCGCTTTTAAGAAAATTTTCTGAAATCGACCAAAAAGTTGGGATTCCGATCTATAAAATTTCTATTTGAAATACACCAGAATATTTCACTTACTTAACCATTTAGCTTTCATTTAATCCTAAAATGAAATCTTCTGGAAGACTTTTCCATTTTTAAAAAATCATCTTAAACCTTAGGTATCGAAAATTTTAACCGAATTATTGGCGGTACCTAAATCAGTATTAAATATCTATTAAATATCGTCTATCAAGGGGCATAATTCCCTTATTCGACCCAGAGTAGTCTCCCGTGGAATAAAACTTTATTTCGGCAGAGATTTTAAATGTTATTACTGTGAAACATGTTATACACTCATATCTATTTATTTATTAAGTAAATGCAATAAATAAAACAAGTTGGATAAAGGAGATGACAATGAAAAAAGATGATGATCAAAGAATAAAAAGAATAAGAAGAGAAAAAGAAAAATACGGAAACACCAAGTCGTGTGAAATAATAATAAGAAGAAGAAGACATTGTTATTATAGACCGCAAAAAAACTGCCTCCTTATTGATATGGCAGTCCCTGTAGACTGCAATGTATCTTTGAAGATATTCAAAAAGCTGTCAAAATACAAAGACCTTGAAATAGAAATCTCAAAAATGTGGCACATGGGAACATCAACAATCCCTGTTGTAGTTGGAGCCCTAGAATTGTTTGAAAAAGATTCCAGTAGACTAATTGAAGGGATTCCTGGAAGTCCATGCCTCAAAGAAATACAAAAAATTGTTCTCACAAGTACAGCCCACACTTTACGAAGGGCTTTATCTATTTAAAATATTTATTTTTTTTGTCCGTGGAAAGTGTCATGATAACATTTCTAACCTTAGGTCCCTGGGCGGGACCCGGAAAGAAATGTGTAAATGCCAGAAATCAAAGGAAATAAATAATAATAATAATAATAATAATAATAATAATAATAATAATAATAATAATAATAATAATAATAATGATGATGAACAGAACAGGAGTGATGTCAAAGTGGTTCATGTGGTCATAAAGATTTATCAGGAAATTTGCAGGAAAAAAGGTGGAAATCTCAGCCCAGCTTCGATAGATTACGTTAAATCCTCTAATAGTGTGTCACACTCTTGGATCCTTAAGGCATTGGAAATGCACAGAGTCTTCTTGAGTGGAGCAAGAAATATCTAGGAATCACTGAAGTAGTTAAAATACAGCATAGCCAAATGAACGGAATATCAAGAAAAGAATAATGCAGCCGTGTTCGCCTAGATTTAAATGTCGAGTTGAATTTACAAAACAAAATATCAATCATAAACAATTTAGCTGTCTTTGTGGTGCAATACAGTTACAACATTCATAACTAGACAATAGTTGACATTACGCGAATGAATGAAAAAAAGGGGAAAGCTTCTCACTTGCCATAGTACGCATCATCCTATGCTGTCGTCTGTGTGTGTCCAGATATGAAAGAAGCAAAGCCTTTGATAGTGTGTCACACTCTTGGATCCTTAAGGCATTGGAAATGTACAAAGTCTTCTTGACTGGAGCAAGGAATGGCTTATCCATATTTTTTTCAGTATAACAATATTTCAGCTTTTCCAAAGAAAAATTGTCATATTCTTTCCCGGTTAACGTTAAAATTCAGGATATAATAAAATCGACAGTTTCGAATAAATTTTATTTTCTGTTTAATTTTTCACTGTGGAGATTTATTTCCTGAAATAGAAAACGTATTCAATATCGCAAAATAATTTGTCGAATATCACTTTAAGAAAAATATATTATATTTTTCAATAAAATATATATATATATATATATATATATATACATATATATATATATATATATATATATATATATATATATACATATATATACATATATATATACATATATATACACATATATATACACATATATATATATATATATATATATATATATATATATCGTCTATCAAGGGGCATAATTCTCTTATTCAACCCAGAGTAGTCTCCCGTGGAATAAAACTATTTATTTTTTCAAAGAAAAGCTAATGTGGGTGACTGTCAAGTGGTGAAAAACAGATTAAAATAAAGAACTGTTTTTTGTGGAACTGAATTAAAATCAAATTTAAAATGAAGATTAGGATTACGGTTCTGATTTTAGCTTAAATAGTAAATACTTTCCCTATTCTTGAAGAAGTTCGAATGAAAGTAGCCGAGAAAGAAAAGTATATTTAAGAAAAGCAATATTTTAGTTTTTATCATTGTTAGACTAGAAAGAAATATTGTATTGCATTATAAATCCTATAAAAATAAAATATATTTTAATCGAAATGTCTCTTCGTATGTTTTGACTGAATTAAGATTTAAGTAATTGAAATTTTACACAAATTTAAATTAAAATGAAAAGAGAAATGTATATGCGAGTAGCATAGCGGTTATTAACGTGGAAAGTGGAATCAATAAGCCAGGTTCAAGTTCCGCTCGGGTTTGTTGCGTTCACTTTTGCATAAATTTGCTTGCGAAAGCATGAATCCATCTCTTGCTTCCAGCCATGGGTGAAGAGTTTAGGGTTAGGTGAACTAGGCTCTCTATCCTTGTAACCCCGATTATATTCTTATCGGCGTTTACTTACTAAGGACGTAGATAGAGTTTCACCCCCAGTATCACTTTGGCGGTGGGGGTAGGGTTATAATTGTATAAATTCCAATTCGAAATCATTTATGTACAAATCTTGATAAATTTGAGAATTGAAACTCTTACAATTTCTCTTGTAGAGGACCGGGGGGGGGGTGAAGATGTGAAGAACACACGGGGGTTAAAATTTCCTGCTAGCCGGTCCAGCTACATGAGAATGTTGGACTTTAATTAAGTCCAAAGAAGACAAAGAAAACAAACAAGACCGATATATATATATATATATCGTTTACGAAAAAGTAGGTAATCCGTATGGGAAGACCCAATGAGGATAGAATCCAGAGAGCTCAATGTAAATCAGAGCTAATAATTTAAATAAAAACAGACCACTTTAAGGTTCCATATAATAAATTATTTCACCACAGCCCTTTTAAAGGACAGTGGATCATCAGATTTATTTCCAAATGTTGAAATGAAAAAATGAAAATAAATTTACACATTTATGACGGGCAAAAATAAGGAAACTCACGAAGTGGGGGCAGTGTAGGGGGGTAGAGAGACAGCATTGAGTTAGATGTAACATTTCTATTGTTTCAAATTTAAATTTTCGCTGAAATCTAGACATTGACACTTTCAATCTGTTAACGGAAGTTATATCTCGATATAGGAAGTGGGATGGACAAAGAAGTATATAAAGAAAAAAGAAAAAAGAAAAGGTGAGAAAAAAGAGAAAGAAGTTGTAAAAAGTGTCATTAACTTCTATTGGAATAGGCGTTGTTTTTTTCTTTACATATATATATATATATATATATATATATAAACAAATATATGTATTAACAACAAGTTACAAGCACATGGACAATTACATTGAGTTTGTGTGGTGAATATTATGTGTGTGTGTTGTGGTGAGTGTTCGTACGTACGTGTATTGGTATTGTTCTTAGCGTGTTCCCAGAATTTGGGAAATGCTGTATTTGTGAGAGCTCACATATTGGTATTAGTTGAAATGAAGAAAGAAGAGAAAGAGTTACCTCACCTCAACATGAGGTGGAATGCAGCCCAAAGGCCAAGGAAAAAAGAAATCGAGGCAAAAGGTCACCCAATATTTATAGCAAGGGGAGAGAGAGACTCCTGGTGAATGATTAGTGAACTAAGGAGGAGCTAACTCCGACAATCTGAATGAATAAAGAAATGGATTTTGCAATCTCAAAAATAACATTAAAAATAATAAAATAATTAGCAGCAGAATAGACAAGTAATTCATAAAAAAACATATTTTAGAATTAGATGTAAATAATTAGGTGGCTTTTTAAAAAACATGTTTTACGAGACTGATAAACAATATCAAATTAACATAAACCTCAAAAGTAATATTTACTATTGATTTAACAGGTGAATAAGACGCAATATTTATAAGATTCAGAAAAATTGCAAATCATATTGAATAAAGAGAGTCTGAACAACTTTATCTTACTGCTACCACTTTTCTATCCATGTCAATTTTTGTGCAAATCTGTATAAAACGTGGATCACAGAGCCTTGATATTTTTCTCACTTGTCATTGGTCAGTTAATATTTAAATCATGTTCTCAACTAGGTCCGAATAACATCGACCTAGTTCCTGACCTGACGAAAAAAAACAAACAATTCTGACAAAATTTGTCTATGCCTTTCGGAGCCTATCACGTGATTACGTTTATTATAAATACTTTGACAGAAGTTCTTTCTTCCTCTTTTCGATTTCTGTCGCTTACTAAAATGTACCTGTTTAAGACATTGACTGGAATCAAAGTCTTTACTAAGGAAATATTTTTATCTGAGCTCATAGAAAGTTGAATGAATTTGCCGCTCAGAATGTTCACTGTGTGAGAGTTGAAAGAATTCTGTAAAGCTGAGAATATGTTGATTAAACTTTTAGCTTCAGAGTTGAAGGAGTGAATGTTCCGTAATGTTTAATTATTTTCCGTTGCTTGTAGTTGAATATTCGTAATATATTGATGCATTCAGTGTTCGTAATGCTTGTAATTAAGTTTCCTTTTTTGTAGTTTCCGTAGCGTCCGCACGTAAAAGGTCGAAACGCAATGTTTTTTATTTCACTGCTAGAAGTCAGTTATTGAGTTACAAGTTTATGGCTAAGGTCAGAAACAGGATACAATTTAGGTTAAGATTTTCCTTAAGCTTACTGTTGTATATTCCAAGCTAAAAGACACGGGATCGGGTTGTGTGTTAGAAGTAATACTTTGATTGATTGCCTAACTGTTAAAATTCTAGTCAGAATTAATAAAAATAAAATGGATATGTTTATGAAGTGTAAAGCTTGATTTAAAAATTTAAGATAATTGAGTTCATGTTAGAATTTAATATTATGGTCAAGATATGCTATATGGAAGGATAATGAAAATATTGATAGAAACAGGTCAAATTTGAATGAGAAAATCTAAAGTCAAGCCAGGACCAGCCTTGTGTCTTCTGCAGTAATGGTTGAATAGCCCCTTGAGCTGGGCCCTGACGGTTATGGACCCTGAAAGAAAAAAGTGGAAAACAGCTGGCCTTGAAGGTTGAGGCCACTGTAAAGGAAGAGTGAAAAAAAAAAAACAGGACATGGCTTGGTTAGTGCAATGATTTCTGGGTCTTCCAGTTATGCCCTGCTGATTAATTTCGTTGCTGCTCTACTACTGAATCAAAGCGAAGTAAGGAAACCCCCACATAGCCAACAAAGTAAGGAAATCCCCACATAGCCAACAAAGTAAGGAAATCCCCACATAGCCAACAAAGTAAGGAAACCCCCACATAGCCAACAAAGTAAGGAAATCCCCACATAGCCAACAAGTGAGATAGTTTCTATAATATTTACAATTCAAATAAAGTACTTCATTTTTTTGTTTTTTTGTTTTTCAACCAAAAAAGGTGTTAAAAACGATCAACAATCATGAAAATATAATTCATCTTTTGTAAAGATTTTAGAACACACTGAGTTTTAATCTTTGCGGGTTTCATGGCATC
>OZ038518.1:67972821-68037821 GCA_964036315.1 Acanthosepion esculentum | reverse complement strand
AACAAATCATTTGGATAAGTGAAGATGCAAAGTTATTCACATCAACAAGCTGAACATTTGACATATTGTTGCCACCATTATTATTATTATGACTAAATCCTTGTATCTACTGTAGTTATTACGTTATGTTATTGTTTACTAAAATCCACCTTTTGGAAAAATCAACATTTACATATTCTCAAAGTTATTGCCACATGTATGAATGGGATTCTGTTTTAACAGATCTTCATGTCCATATTTAATTGGTAGCATTTAATTTTAGTAAATAAATGTTTTGTCCTATTTTTCATTATTAAAACACATCAGTGTTGTCAAAAGAGTATTTCGAGGATGAATATTTTACAATTACAGTATATGGATTAGAATACTAGTTACGTCAATAGCAAAATTTAAAAAAACTTTAGGTCAAAATTTCAAGCAATATAAATTGTAAAAAAAGTTGATTTCAAGAAAATTAAGATTTGTGATATTGACTAAAAACATTCATTTGTGATAGTAAAGATTATTCTACAAATCAAAAATAAATAAAAATTCTTAGACTATAAAAAACACAAAATAAATAGTTTTTAGAATTTTGAAAACATTTCATAATTCTAAGTAGCCTCATGAGTTAAAAAAAACAATTAAAGAGGAATTATAAGACTGGTCTCAGTGAACTTTTGAAAGAAGAAAGAAAAACAGGTAAATGAGGAAAGTTTTATATAAAAAATACATTATTATTTATGATCTGAGTTCAGAATTTTAATGTCTTGGCTTCTTAATTTGTTTTGTTAAATTTTACATTGAGAACAGGAAATGAATCAAATTTTATTCCAATCTGTTTTGATGTTAACAGTATATTCAGCCAAAAAAGAACAACAGAAATCCTTACGAAAAATGGATTCACACAATCCATTTTTCGTTTACTAAGGGAAGCAACTCTTGTATTTCTTTTTGTGAAAAACGCTGTCATGGATTCACTCCCTTCCCTTTCTGAAGCCTTTTACATTGATTAATCGATAATCGACCGGTTATAATCAATCAATAATCGATCGTTTTTTGTTTTATTTTTTTTACAAGTGTAACGTCGATTATATGAACAACTTTTCAGTGGTCTGTAAATGTTTATAACTTACACATAAATGTGAATAAAAGAAAAAAAAATTAAATGACCGATTTCCATAAACTTAACGTCTTCAGGGAACTCAGTTTATTTTTTTTGTATTTCTTTTAATTACACCGCGACTAATTCCTCTTTCAGTTTCGCATTTTCGCTAAACACAGAATATTCCTTTAAAAATGTTCTTTTTTTTTTATAAATAAAATTATTCTATTTATAAAATATGATTTTTTTGTAAAGGAATATTCTGATTTTATTTGTTTTAACGAGTGAAGGAAAGCAAACCATTTAAAATAGGTACCTCCACGAATTCGGCACACGTAAGGTTTAAAATGAATTTGAAAAATGAAAAAAAGCTTTCCTGAAACTTTCAGTTTAGCTTCAAATGAAAGCTATAGGATTTCATTTACAATTTTTCAGTGTCTAATAAATGTTTAGAACTTATACATAAATATGAATGAAAAATAGAAAAAAAAGAAAAATGGTTGATCATCACGATTTCCATGA
Organism: Acanthosepion esculentum; assembly: GCA_964036315.1. Lineage (NCBI taxonomy): Eukaryota > Metazoa > Mollusca > Cephalopoda > Sepiida > Sepiidae > Acanthosepion > Acanthosepion esculentum. Next base: position 68,036,215 of record OZ038518.1, on the reverse strand, counting down.
ACGTTTAGACTTTTATCTCCTTTGTTTTATCCTGGTATCTATGCGGTTGTCGTTGGTGTTGTCGTTGTCGTTGCTGGATACATGTTGAATGTGTACTGTTTCTTGCATAGAAGAAAATCGTCGGACATTTTTCCTAACCGATCCGTTTCCAGATCTGTTTGCGCAGCTATCACTAGCATTATGGAGAGTGGTAGCGCTTGTATGAATTCGTGTCGGACAATGTCTTCTTTTACTTCGATACGACTGACATCAATTCGTTTAAATAAGTTGAAGGCCGTCCTGATATGGTTGAAGATGGCAACAGTTCGTCAAGCATCTCTGGTTTCAACTTTTCATAAAAATTAATTACTGCTTCCTTAAGGGTATCACAGTCGTTTGAATGTAGTATAATTGCTGGTATTTTCTACTCTGTGTGGAGGAAGAGCTGGTCAAAGTATGATAAAACTTTTCGCCCGCTTGTTTAATGTTCGTAATGTTGAATTGTGTGCTTCCATAATGGAAAACCAAGCGATCACGTTAATTTCTATAAATACGGGTGCTTTGATTGTCACGTATTGTATAGATGGATTTTGGTTAGCCGGGTATTGAACTCACACTCTTTGGGTTCTGTCACTGGATCTAACTAACGCCTTTATCCACTGTGCCATGTGTCCTTGAGATTAAGGCAGTGGAGAACTTTCAGAGGGAAATTAACAGAAGATAACTTAAAACTGACATCCATTAAACATGGCACGTAGAAGTAGAACACTCTACCCCAGTGAGCGAAATAAAGGGTTCAGTTCGACATTCCAACCACCTGAAGAAGGCCGGAGCGTACAACGGCCGAAACGTTGTAATAAATATGGCGACAAAGATGAGGACAATAGTTCGAATAATGTAAATAACGTTTATTCCCGTTGTTTAATATTTTGTGGTTAAATATAAATTCGAGAGATTTCTACATTTACAATATCTCAAAAATTGATGAATTAGATTTAATTGAAAAAAATCTAATCCGTTTGAACAAAAGATTATCCTTTTCAAGAAATAAACTTTCCCAGGTCGATTTCTTAGGATTAATAGGTGTCGACATATACCAAATTCGTTAAAGGGATTAGGGGCTTACCATGGAAATTACCGAGTTATATAGCGTCATTTGGAGAGATTAATAATTTTCTATATGATCATCAGATAAAACCAGTAAATTCTAAGACTTTAGTTAGTCAAAACAATTGTTATACTATCGTAAAGGAGTTAGCCAAATGTTCTGAGAGAGAAGTACATTTTGTATTAAATCCAAAAGGCACCTACACTGATAACATATCTGATCCGTTTGATATGTCTCTAGTAGAAAGAAATGTAGAGCACATGTTAGAAATAGATTCAGCTATTACGGGAGTAGATATAAGTTCATATGGCAGAAAAAATAGAGGAATTCACGGAATCTATTGAATTAAAAACGATGAATATTATGTGAATCTGCCGTGGTATAATTATAAAATCATTTTTGTTCCAATCTAATTATGAATTAGCCCTAACTGTACTTCAGTGAATAGTGCAGTCTATCTGCATAAAGATTATAAGGAAGTATTCTTTCAGCAAGAAAAAGAAGGCTTTCTAAAAAAAAAGAATACACATCAGAAGAGTAGGAAAAATACGTCTGGATTTCACATAAACCTGTGTTCAAAATGGAATCTCAAGCTACAACAAAAACTTGAACCGGTTTTCAATTGTTCACTGAAAATGGAGGGCAAATGTTCCTTAAACAAGGCTGCCTATTCAGGAATAAACATGATCAATAATATGATCGTATTATTGCTTAAATTCAAAGCAAACACGTATGTTATGTTAGGCGACATAAGGAAAGCCTTTCAAATGATTGAACTTAATAGGGAAGAAGATAAGCACAAATTCTGTTTCTTCATAAAAAATGGAGACGAACTGTTGTCCTTAGATATAACAACTTCATTTTCGGATTTACCACAAGCCCATTTCTACTTAACTACATTTTCAAATATTACTTAGAGCAGTACCAGCTTGATGTATGTACTGAAATGCTCAAAAATAATTTTTATGCAGATAATCTACAGCAAACTAGCAATAATCGTGATAAATTTATCGACTTATATAAAGACGGTTGATAGACTCAAGGAAGGTAATTCCAATCCACGCTCTTGTAACACGAATAGTAAGGAGCTTAAATCAGTTATGGTAAAGGAAAATACCATCTCTCCACATGAACATTATGAAAGGATATTAGGATATAACCATTGTCCTAACAATGATACGATGGCAGTGACAAAGATCACAATAAAGAGAAATGTGACGACTAGGAGGCAGATATTAATCCAGTCAGCCTGGATTTATGATACATTATCATTATACGGGGAAGTTCCCAAGAATATATTTGTAACATGGTCTACATTATCCAACATCTCTTTCTCACGTCAAGCTATTAATGCAGATGAAACCTTAAAGCGTTATATCTTTTGCAACGTGTAACCGCAGCTTATGGTCTCGTCGTTTATGCAATGCAAAATGGGAATTCGCACAAAATGGCTCCATCAAAAACAAAAACCCTTCCTACCATAGAGTTATTGACAGTGTGTATAGTCTTTAAAGCGTTGTCTATAATTTTGAAATCATATTCAAATATTATGATTGAAAATGTGTGCATTATGGTGGATGCACTGGTTGTACTAATCAATGGTTACTTAGTGATGCACCTAAAACCAAAATCCTACTTGTTAGAAACCGGATTAAGTATATACAAGACATCAAAGATCGAATTGAGAAAATTGAAAAAAGGATAAAATTTAAATACATACCTGGTTTCACGAGGAGTTAACTTTGACCAGTTTGTGACTAAATTGGAGTTCTGGAAACATGGTTCGTCGTGGCTAACAAAAGACTCTTTTTACTGGCCTAGAAGCAGTCTACTAACAAGACGGATTTAACCACAATAATAGATTCTTTATATTTACAAAAGTATATAATGCAACAGCCATGGTGCTTGAATTATACATAAATGCAGAACACGGGCCAGATTGGGAAATCACAAGCTGGATGCAAATTTATATCTCATCAAGTCAGTGCAGGAAGAAGTGTTTGAAAGAGAATTAAAATATTTGAGAGATCCTCATCAAGGTGAAATCCCCAAATTGGTGGAAAAACTTTAAACATCTTTTTGGATAAGGATGGAATACTACGAGTAAATGGCAGGATATCGAATGTAGACAGGTTCGAACTGGAAATAAGATATCCCATATTATAGGCTAAATATCATTGCGTAACCAGATTAATTACTGAAGAAGATGCTCACCATTGGTTGAAACACTTGGGAGTTGGTGTAAGCATTACAAAGATAAGATTATTTGGATATTGGATAAAACAAACAAGACAGGTAGGCAAGTCGGTGATATCTGGATGTTATGTCTGCAAACGCTACAACAGTCTGGCATTTAGATATCCTAGACTCACCAACCTACCTAAATACAGAGCGAACTTAATAAACCTGTTTCAACATACAAGAGTGGATTACACTGGTCACATGTGAGTAGAAAAAGAAAAGAAAACATCAAATATTGATATTTACGTGTTGGAATGTACGAGCTGTACATATAGAAATTGTAGCAGATACGAGCATTATGTCATTCATTCAGGCCTTAACACGTTTTACCAATCAGTAAAATCCATGTTGATGAAGTTGTGCTAATTAAGAACCTAACTAAATCCAAACAATTCTGGCAACCAGGCAGAGTCACAAAATACATTTGGAAATGAAAGGGTTCGCGTAGCTGGCATAATGAAAGGAATCAGGTCTGTGGAGAGACACAGTCTAAAAAACTCCATTGGAATTGTCCCTGACTCATAACCATGATGCAAAAGAACCTCCAGAAGATGCATCACAACAAGAAAGAAAGGCCCCACGTCAAGCCTAAAAGAAAAAAAGAAAATAATACAAACTTTTGTTTACTATTGATATTACCAAAATAAAATAAAATAAAGTAATTAATATTCTCTGTACTAACAATAGTATGACCAGAATAATGCCAAGGAATCCTAGAGCCCGCAAGGTTCCTAATCTTTTTATACTAATTTTACTTATATCTGAATATTTAATGCAGTTCTCATTGTAAATTGAATATCACACTAAGAAAGCGATTCACTGTGAACTCTGGTGACTTACTAAGTGAACTTTACATGTTGACTAAATGGTTGCATATGAAAGTGCGTTTAACTAGGCATGTTTCTTCCTTGTTGGGAATATATGAGAAATAAGATATTATATGATTATTTGCCGTTGGCAATTTTAAGGTTAGCCAATCAGCTTACAGCTGCTGATTGGCGCACTTTTTACCTTTTTTGAACACACTTTATGACTTCGGAATGACCACATCCTGAACTGTTATCACTACAGAGTCCGTAGATGGCAAGAACTTCAATTCATCCTCAGCAAATAAGTTTGGTCGCAGACACCATTAAGCTTGCACAAAATACAAAAACGGGTGAATGAAAGTGTGCATATAAGGATATATTCCTTTTTTTTATAGATTATTAATTACATAATTATTATATATGCCTGCGTGCAGTCAAGTAAGCCTAGGTTGTTTGTATTTGCATTAAATGTATAAACAATTACATATAATTAACAACATATTTTATTGCCTTAGAAAACTAAATATACAAAAGGAGGGAATGAAGGCGTGTGTATAGAGGTCGTGTCCTTCAAAATCTGTCTCAAAGGAGGAACAGGCCACCTCGTTAAGGTAAGACTGGAAGAGCATCTTAAAGCCGTAACACAAGGGGAAATAGAAATATGGTGCCCCCTGTGGAATTAAGTTGAAATAATAGACAGAGGGCATCACTGGAAAATACGAAACTTAAAGAATCAGCCACAAAAATCTCCTGAACCGACCAAGCATAGTAAGGCGGTGATAATGGTTCTGTGGTAAAATCTCCACCCACGAAGTCTATGAGTGTAGGTTCGGGCCAAATTCGCGGCTATGTTACATATTTCTTACAACAGACCATGCCAACAAACATTGCGTTTATAAATCAATAAAATATGTAAGGTAGCGGTATGTTTGAGAAAAATGGACTTGCTGTTACATGTTCAATTGTGGCAAGCAACCTATACTAATGTTTAGTTGTCGTACGGGAAATCAAATTATTCCTGTGCGTCCGTTGGAGATCTTGTTGGCGTTGGATTTGCCATTGTTGGCAAATCCGATGCTGGCAACTCTCCGCCTCTAATCGACGTGCTAAAACTCGCAAGAAAAACAGGCTACGGGTTTTCTTTGGCCTATTTTCAGCCCAGCCCGTTTCTTTACCTCGCCTGGTACCGGCGGTGATTCTTCAGAGTCTCTCATTGGCAGCACGACCTTAGGGCTGTTAATGTAATTTTCCCCCCCTTTTTTTTTGAATTTCCAATACAACAAAACTCAAGAAAAACGGGCCAACAAACCAAACAGAATTCAACAAAACTTGGCTATGCCAGAAAACAAGACACACGTAAAAACGCAAAAAGAATAAGAAAAAGAAAATAAGACAAAACAAAAAATTCAAGTCTTGCTTAAAAAGGCCAAAAACTAAAGTAAGGGGGTAAAAATTACAATTTGACTAAAAAATTCAAGTGAGTCAAGTAGAAAAAAATGGTATGCGGCTTGGAGCGGAAAGCAAAACTTTTAAATGGATGGAAGGGGTAAAAGTTCAAACAAGTAACAAAAATTAAAAAACAAATCACACTTAGCTTCAATTCGCTAATATTCACCCGTCAAAAATCTACACTGGACGGGAGGTTCTTTGCTGGTCTATGTTATCTTCTTTGCTGGTCCATGTTATCTTCTTTGCTGGTCTATGTTATCTTATTTGCTGGTCCATGTTATCTTCTTTGCTGGTCCATGTTATCTTCTTTGCTGGTCCATGTTATCTTCTTTGCTACACTGATTAGCTGTTTGAAGTACCAACTAAGGAGGAATATTAGAGTCGACCGATAAAACATTCCTGTGTTGGAATATGGTAAATGGTGAGTGAAAATTATTTTAGTTTCAACACAATATTATACAATGTATTTTAAATGATTAAGAATATTTAAACCATTCGATATTTTATTATGTTTGAAACAATATATAGTGAACGAATTAAGTTTTCAAATAGCATTAATTTATCAGTTTTCTGATTTGCAACACATCTTTTGGGTTTAAACTATTTATGGGTATATATGGAAAATAACAGCTTTTGTTAATAGTTTAAAACCGAATAGAAGTGAATTTTCTTATTGGTGGTAATACGCATCAAAATTGTCATATTGGTAAAATTCGAAAACTAACCTACGATATACAACGAAAAAATTACGATTGTAATTTACATTCGCACACCTTTGATGTCAAATATGTTAACCCATAAAACTGCAAAGATTGAAAATTACTTCACGAGTTAATATACTTTTTTTAATTAAAATTTAATCATCGCGTACAACCAGAGCTGTGACTAGGCTCTCCGAAAACCAGAATGAACATACAGTTACATTATTTACATTATTCGGACTATTGTCCTCATCTTTGTCGCCATATTTATTACAACGTTTCGGCCGTTGTACACTCCGGCCTTCTTGTCTAAGAACTCGTAAACATATTAGGATAGCCGTCTTAAAATAAGTGTCCACACATCTTATATGATACTAAGAAAACTTAATTACTTGATAAAACAAACTTCACTGCAAGGAAAATTGAACATTTTGTTGTTATTGTATATATCTAGAAAGAATATATAAATATTATTTCAAATGACGTTCGGCTTCTACTTTTTCTTCAGATAATAACCTTTTTTATGATTCATTTAAAAAATGTCTTTTGGTGAAATGTTTGCTATCCTGACACTCAGATAGCAACAAAATACTGGGTAGACAGATCCCAACAAAACCACAAGCAGAATTCACTTAACTCTCATGGGCACATGGCACAGTGGATAAAGGCGTTAGTTAGATCCAGTGACAGGACCCAAAGAGTGTGTGTTCAATACTCGGTTAAGGCAGTGGAGAACTTTCAGAGGGGAATTAACAGGAGATAACTGATAACTGACATCCATTAAACATGGCACGTGGAACTAGAACAGTCTACCTTAGTGAGCGAAATAAAGGGTTCAGTTCGACATTCCAACCACCTGAAGAAGGCCGGAGCGTACAACAGCTGAAACGTTGTAATAAATATGTGTTGAAACTTGACTAATGCATGGAATAATAATGCAACACAAAATGTACTCAGAACAAAATGTATTGAAACAAGAAAGTGTACACAATGTTTACATATAGTCTTTTGTATATTCCCGGGAAGACCGTTCCTGGAGAATGTGTTGACTGAGTCGCAGTCGGGCAGAGTCTCTGGTTGAATCTCTTGATTCGTTCCCCTCTCTTCCGGTCCACCCATATTTATATGGTCGGTACTCCACTATGCAAATTAGGTGGATCCTACCACAACAATATGGCGACAAAGATGAGGACAATAGTCCGAATAATGTACATAATACCTAATCTCAGAAATATAGACAGATACTGGACTCTCATCTTTTTTTTCCTTTTCTAATGTATGTCATTCAAATAATTTGATTCTAATTGCTATTTCTTTTGTCAAGTTTTTTTTTCTACTGCATTTTCCGTTCAAATCTTGTCTACTGCATCAGTTTTAAGCTTTGTTGTATTCCAGGAGAGTCTTCATCCTTAAATAAAAGTCTTCTTTTTAACTTCACATGCGGATTATAGTCCTCATCTTTGTTGTTGTTATCAAAACGTTTCAGCCGTTGTGCCTCACTCTCGGCCTTCAGCAGGTGTATATCGATCCGAGTAAACCTACAAGCAATTCCTAATCGAACCATTTATTTAATCTATGCACATTCGTTGTTCCGTTAATCTCTCTATGGATTCGTTTGTGTCTGAGTCAAAGAATTAATGTGGTGGCCTGTTAGTGTGGAGATGTAGAAGTCAACAAAGTACGGATTTACTTTTTTACAGGTGGATATCTGTAAATATCCTTCATCCAAATACACACCAGTTTATGGCCTTATAAAATGCATGCAAGGATAATTAATACAAAGATATATATTGTATAAAAATTTATATCTCTCAAAATAATATTCAAAGAGTTCATAAGTATAAGTTCCTATCAGAAAGTTCTCATGTTGAAAGTCTTTACGTCCTTAGATATATAGATATATTAGATATATATGTAGGACGCCCATGACTAAGATACAAAGACAAGGTGAAAAGCAACCACTTGAGCGCTTAGCCTTGGAGCGAATAGAATGGAGATCAACGTGTTTTAGTGGACTCAGCAGTTTTCAATCTGCTTGTTTGAATCATCTTCAAGAAGCGAGAGCAAGATCTAAAAGGTCAGCCAATCTAACAGTGATCTCATCTCACAATCCTCAATCTTGCTTCATATGTAGCCTCCTTTGTAAATCACTAGCGGGTCTTAAGTGTCACTTAAGATTATCACACAAAATTTCATAACTGAATCAACTAAGCTGTCAGATCCTCATACGTCGAAATCGACGAAAGAGAGTCCATTATATATATATATATATATATATATATATATATATATATATATATATATATATATATATATATATATATATATATGTGTGTGTGTGTGTGTGTGTGTGAGAGAGAGAGAGAGAGAGAGAGACTTTGTTAATGTGTATGTAGGTATGTAAGTATTTCTTGATGGTAGCAATTCTTTTGGACCCTCTGTGGAATTTTTAGGTGTGTCCGAAGCTTGAGGGTAAGGAACAGCGGATGAAATTCTTATCCGTGGATGGTCACGTCCGTTTACCTTCCCGTCACTATCTGTCTTAACATTTCTTTTTAAAGACTATGGAATTCATTCTCGAGTTGTTCTTGATTTTCATTTATTTCAGAAATTACTCATATTTGATAATCCCTTTTTTTTTTATCTACATTTAGAAATGATGACCTTTTTGACCTCTTTTATTTTTTTCTTTATTTTTTCTTATCATTTTGTTTTAATTTCTTTTTTATGGCAAACTAAAATTAGCTTTCTATTTTTTTTATTTTTTAAATAATACTTTATATATCACTATTCTTCAAGCTATTATTATTTTACTATCTTTCAAATAAAAGCAAAATTTAATTTTAAAGAAAGCATTTAAATTATTTACAAACAATTTTCATTTTTTTTTTTAAGTCCATGTCGAACATGATATTCAGTGTTTATTGCATTTGTTTCTCAAGTTTTCACCAAATTAAATTTCTCGATGTTTTGTAATCAATTTTAAAGGGAGATAACTCATTAATTCGTTTAAGCAGAATCCAAGGGGAATAACTAATTTATAATTTCGTGAGATAAATTTCACAGACCTGCATTGTTTTCAATGTCGAATATACAATAGCTGATTTTAAGGCAGTTTTTTTACGCTGAATCCAAAAATCATTCCATTTTTTTCTAATCAGATCAAATTTTAAAGATATAAGCTTTTACTTGGAATGTATTATAACGTTATTTCTTTTGTTGAATTAAATTAAACAAATGCTAAATTTAGGGCTGATATATTCGCATATTGTGTCAAAGTAAGCTAACAAAATACATAAAAGAAACTATTAATGGATGAGAGGTCTTTTCAGGGACTTCCTTCTGTGCTCAGCAGCCACCGCAACCCATTTTTCAAGCCCCAACAGTAGTCAGCGAGAAAGTTTACATCTCATTGGAGTTGATAGCGCTCTTCCATAGTGCGAATGTCTTGGTGAAAGCGCTCACCCTGTTCTTCAGTCAAACCTCCACAGTTCTTTGGAAAATAGTCCAAGTGTGACCGCAGCCAATATTTATTTAAGGTCTCACTTGGACACCAAAAAAAGAAAAAAAAAAAAAAAAAGACAAACAAAAAAACAAAACAAACCAAGGTCATGTTACCAACATTCCAGGATTCTATAAAAAAAAAAATACAATATAATTTTTTAATATGTTTCGGCCATTTTTTCACCATACATCATATATCCAAGAAAAACAATTTTAAAAACAAATTTTGAATGTTCTAAAACGGATTAAAATTATAATTTAATAATCAAAGAATGTTTCGATTTTAATAATGCAATGATTTTGACGATAAAACATTGTTTTTTTTTTATTAAGTTTGGGGCTTTTTCTCATGACGTATGCTCAATTTTTGGGGGTACCCCCGCTACACAGACACTGATTATCGAAAACACATCAGCTTAATATACTAATTAAATGCATTGTTCTAACTCTCGTTTCGTTGATTGTTTTTTATATCATGTCTCTCATCAGTACCAAAAAAATAATCAGCTTGGGGTGTCGTCACTTGGCGGTGTTTTTGAACTTCTCATGCCCTCACGACCATAAGCAAGCCGGGAAATAAATAGATTTCTATGGCGATTCCTCTCTCCACCGTGATTTTTCGTAGATTTCAGATGTAAAATTTCCGTGGCCATTGTAACTTCTTTGTCTCTGCTGAAAAACAATTTCACAAACCAACAAAAACTCTGTTGATAACTAACAACGGATTTAATGAAACCAAATTGAAGAATTTAAAAGTACCTAAGGAATAAAGAATTATTCATCTTTCTGTGAAGACTAATTATTAATTGTCTGGTATTGGCACCGTGAATACAGTTTCCATTTTTAACACTTTTGGTTATCCATACACTGCCTGAACACACTATACATGAGACATTGATAAAATACATGCATTTCATCCTAAATGAAAGGTGTGTGTAAGTAGGGGTGGGGCAACATGATGCCCCTACATTTTTTTAAATTATCCGATTTGAATGAAAAATTCAGTACTTATTCTTTAAAGAATGAATTTTAAACTGAATAGAAAACTTTATGAAAAGATGTTGGCGGGGGTAGTAATACCCCACCTTTTGATTATTACTAAGTACCCCCCACCCACAAATAACGAAAACTAGGTATCCCAACACTCAGCTTACAGCCGATGAAATTCTTAACTAAACACTAAAAAATGCATATATTCAACTCGCCGTGTTATTTCATTCAATATCTCCATAAGAACATAATGCATACCAAATAAAAGCTGATTTCATGAACTTTGTTTCTATCTCATTTATTTTTACATGTACTACAGTGTGCGACGAACATTACAGTTTGAAAATAGAGACATTTTGGTGATTTCGCAAAATTTTGGCCATTTTTTTCACTGACGGCAGTTTAGACTTCCTCAAATTTTGTAACGTTCACTCTGCAGGGTTTATTACAATTTTGGTAACACGTTAGTTTGAAAGTTAACATTCTAAGCTTCATTTTCATATATTTTATATTTTTTAATTTTAATAAGAAGTTTGTAAACAATTCAAATGAAAAGTTTGATCATAAAATTCAAATGCTTCTTGTAAAAATAAAAACAAAATATATCATTTAAAACGCTCATTTAATAATCCATGAAACTAAATCAAAATCAAATATGAAACGATAGCTCCATTTTGCGCGTGTGCGATTATGTGTAATCATGTGCGACTCGCTCAGCAATCATTTCAACTCCATGCGAGACTCAATACACAGCGTCAACACGGACACAAAAGAATCGACCAGCATGTTTTGTATGGACGAAATTTACAAGGAAATTGCTAAGAATTTGTTTTAAATATTGATTTTCTATGATATGTAAAATGTAAATTGGATCTAAAAACCATTTTCGTCATAAAAAATATGAAACAAAAATCGATTTGTTTACTTTACGCTCAGATTCAAATCACGAAAAAAAAAGTAGGACTTATTGATCGAAAAATGTTCATATTCAAAGAATGAGATAAAAAAACATTCTACAAAAAATTTTAGAATATCTTTTATGTTTTTGCAGTATTCTCACAATAATTATCAGCATTTCAGTTACCAAGTAACATTTTGTTTAAAGTTACCCCTTCAAATTTTCTTACTTTTTAAATTACCTAATGAATGGATTTTAGTTACGATTTATTGCTATCTAGATACAAATTTATGATTTAATATTCATTTTCCTAATTTATTATTATTTCTTAGTAATATTTATTTCATACGGATTATTAGTAATCATTAGTGGGTATTGCTTGGCGTGTGTTAAGCTTCTCTCTCTCACTCTACAGTCCAGAAATTGTACATGTTGAGTCAGGACTGTACTTGTTCAGCATCTGCTCCATATACATTCTAATCTGTTGATTTTAGGTATTTTAACCATGATAAATGGAAAGCGCACCCCCAGAAATGGCTAGATATGAAATTTGGTGTTTCTAGTGTAAGAAGTATTCATTTTATGACACAGTTCAAGCAAGTCTAAAATCGGCCTTTCAAATACCTTATGACAAAGGGTTAAAAAGCAATTGTTTTCAATTTTGAAGTGGAATAATCCAGAATATATCCATTCTATCACTCCCAAAAAATTAGGCATGTTACTGGTATAGTCATAATGTGATATTTAAAATTTGGGATGAATGTGGGTCTTATTTCCAGTTTTATGAAATATCAAACCTCAAGTTATGAGTTGTTTGCACGTCGTTGAAGAGGGTTTGATTTATAAAATTTGCATATTCAGACTGAATTTATTTAAGAAATATGCAGTGATACTATCTGTAATTTTATTATTAATTTCTTTGTTATGTACCTAACAAGCTAGTATAATTTTAACTGTTGTTCTTAATTGCTTTTGAAAATATAGGATTCCAAATATGGTATTTTGTCCTAATTCATAATAGACAAAAAAGTCGAGCACATGTGTAAAAATAAAAATAAATCTGCCAAAATTAAACGGTTTGAGATATTTTGATGAAATAAAAACTGCTAAGTTTCTTTAATCCTGTAGATCAAGAAGATGTAATCAGATAACACCTAGTACCTTTTTGAAATTTTCATACCTACTAAAACGATACCTAAGTTTAAAAGATTTACCAAATCAATGTGTTTTTCAACGAAAAAGAAAAAACAACAAAACACGCTCAAATTTCAAATTTCTCTTAAAAAAGAAAAGACAAATGAAAAAAACAACAACCAAAGTCATGTTACCAACCAGGATTCTATAAAAAAAATAGAATCTAATTTTTGAATATGTTTCGGCCATTTTTGAACCATTCATCATAAATCGTTTTTTAGCGAAAGTTTGGAAGAAGCTAATTTTCTAGAAATTGTGACGTCATTCTTTTCAGACTTCTAGAAAAATAAAAGTGCTTATTTAGTCTTTCAAAAGTACATTAACGCCTAATTATAGTGATTTGCCAAGCATAGCTTAGATGTGGCACAAGGCCGAATGTATGGAGCACCCTATGAGGATCGAACTCACTACTCTGTCGTAATTGTTCTAGCGAGACAAGCTGTCTAACCATTACACCGCCTCGAGGTGCCCTAACGGCTACTTATAAATGGCTTCATGACATCTAAAAAGTAAAGGGCCTTTTATAACTGATCAAAAGAATGTTTCCACGAATTTTTTAAAATGACCTATTCTGACTAAAATGACCTATTCTGACTAAAATGACCTATTTAGTCTAAAATTACTTATTATGTCTAAAATTCATTAATACAGGCTGAAAATTTGATTTAAATTGGATAATTCCTTGATTTCTGATAAATTTTTTAAAAAATTTTTAAAAAAGGAGGTAGTGTTTCTTTTTTCATTTAGGGAAAAAAAACATGTACTATTCTGACTAAAATGACCTGTTTTGTCTAAAATGACCTATTCAGTCTAAAATTCATTAATACAGGCTGAAAATTTAATTTAGATTTTAAATTTTCTGGTAAATTTAAAAAATAAATTGAGGTAGTGTTTTTTGTTTCCATTTAGGGAAAAGACATATACTTTGCTAGTATGTAAAATCTTTTTAGCAATGATGACTTTATCCTTTTTACGATTTTCTTTGGACCAAAGAAAAGCTTAAAAGGATAAAGTCATCATTGCTAAAAAAGATTCTACACACTGGCAAAGTACATGCGTTTTTTCTAAACAGGCTCTCTTAACGACACGCATTCTGTCATGTCTTGGTAGATTTCAGCCACAGTTCTTTCAGGTGTTCATTTGTTCATTGCCAATTATTATTCCAGATGAACTGTTGTTTCAAGGACCTGTATTTCTGTTCGAATATGACCATTTCTTACCCTCACACCCGAATATAATCTCTTGGTTACTTGGAGGAGTCGAGACAGGAAAGCTTCATGCAGTCATACTTGTCTCAAGGTGTGGTGGAAGTCGAATGTGACAAAACGTTTTTTTTAATTTAAACTCAGTCAGTGTACTCACATACCCTGAAGCATCTTATAGAATTTTTGTAAATGTGAGTTACGAATTTGATATGTCAAAACCAATCAGGTGCAGAAATTTAAATATCTGGGAAACATTTTAACATAGCTTAGATAAGGCTACCCCGAGATCCGGACACATATTGGACGAGTAAAAGTATTTCAAAAGTTAAGCAAGATGCTGAGAAAAGAAAAAGAAATCATAAGAAACAAAGAAAAGGGTGCTGGGTTGCCCTGTGGTTCTACAGAAGGATATTGGGAATTCTGTGGACGGAGCGAGAAAGTAAAAGGATGTTTTAAAATTGCAATCAAATATATTTTTATTATTTTAAATAAAAACAAAATTTCTCTTTCATGGTGGGAAAAATGAAGAAATCAAACTTTTGGTCGTATCTTATTACCTTAAAGAAGGGAAAGTAAGAAGGAAAGTATTTTATTTCAGAGAAAATTTTAGAAATGCTAACAATGAAAAATATTGAAGAATAATTATTCTTCAATATATTTTCAATATTTTTCATAATTCCGAAAATTTTCTCACTTTCGAAGCCATATGCGAAAAAAATCGAAAATTATTGTTATGATAATCAAACTTAGTAGCCGTAGATATTTTAGGTACACTAACTCAAAGTTTCCCGTCGTCCTGGGTAAGACGATAAACTACATCTAGCAGCAAGGCCTCTGATCAGGATGTTTTGAGGAGCGTGGAACCACTTCTTAATTGCTGATGTTCCCAGGTCCACCATGATGCGAGGTGGTAGGACCTGTTAGGGTCCCAGCTATGGGTAAATAGTTAACTATTATCGGCAATACTTTTTGGAAAAAAAATTATTACCAGCAATACAATTTTGAAGGAAAATTATTACCAGAAACAGATTTTTGACCAAACGAAATATTACCAGCAATAAAAAATGTCGGCATTAAATAACCCATTGAGGTCGATATGCCGTAAAACAAAATAAACCAAACCAAACCAACTCAAATTTGGTGAGCTAAAGGTATATCTATCTTTATGCTAATTAACTATTAGCTAAACCAATTCCATGATATTATATCAACCTGAATCATTTGGGTTTCAGCAGCGAATCACTCGCAATAAGCCGGTAATGGCTGACGAAAGACCAGGAAAAAGTCCGTTTTTTTTGGTCGTTAAGATCCAAAAAAGTAGGTTTCTTTAATATCTAATTGTTGATTTGAGTTCAGCATATACATTAGCACGGAAATAAGACTATTTTGGAAAAATTTGAAGGGATATTAGCGCTCGGGTGATAAAAAGAAAATTTACCAATTTTAGAAATGCTCAAAATGCTATTTTATGCTAATAAAATTTACAGTGTCGCCGTTGCTTTGAAAATTTCTTTGTTAGCAAAACGACAAGGGGAACAAATCATGTCGGTAAAAGAAATCACAAAGCTTTACTACAGATAATAAAATAAAAAACAATTTACATTTATCCTTTAAATTGCGAGAAGAGATGCGAGAAAATCACGATTCTTTAGAAGAAACCTGATCCTTGATTGATTAAGAAAGAAAGGAGAAAGAGAGATATAATTAAGGGAGGTAATTCAAAATTGTTGAATTATTTTCAATTTCATCATCTGTACAAAAATAATCTAACAGTTGTAAAAAGAAAAAAAAATTCTTTTAAAAATATTTCTGACACGAAAATATCATTAAACTTTAGAATTTTCGTTTCTTCACACTCGTCTTGATCTTAAGAAGAACCTTTTTTTTAATCCACAACGGAAAGAATTTCAAAATCTCGCTGAGAAAATTACTGGGGGTTCTCGCGCCGCCCACTACAGTATCAATTAACACATCTTTAAAGACTCTTTTTACTCAGTGTGAAATTGAAAAAGAAAAATATTTATTTTCAATAATATTTTTTGAAAAAGTTGGGTGTAGAGGCTTGTTCAAAATATTCTTTTGTGTTTTTAAATAAATTTAACTAACTAAAAACATAATTTTGGGAATTACCATCGTAGAATTTTTTTTTTTTAATCTTAACCCATGCAAGGCAGTAAAACAACTAACGACACAAGGGTTTATAGTGAAAGAATAAGAAGTAAAAAAAGAGAAGCATTATTAAGGAGTGAGAACAATAGCAAAGTAATCAGGAGTACGATAGATAGCGATTGACGTTGTATTTAAATTTTTAAAGATCAAAGTTGGCTGCTCATAGTTAGCCCTGTGGTTAAAACGTTGTTCTAGGACTCTGAGGACCAAACCACTAAAAAGTGGTTACACCACCAGGTGTAGGCACTGGCGAAAAGTGTTATAATTAGCATTTTAATTCTTTGAATTATAAATCAATCAAGCAAGGTAGAACCAAGGTTGAATGGTAGGTAACTGCGTTAAGAATTAGTTTATCATCACTTCTATCAGGCATTATGTTGGATTTTAGAAATTAATTGGGAAAATTTCCAAAGAGGGAATTTGAGTTTTTTATGGGCTTTTGCTTTAGAACTGAACGCAAAGTTGCACTATCAGTTTTATAAGCAAGGATGTTAATCATTCATTTTTGCAGGTGATGACAAATGGGATTTGCATGCCAAGAAAAATGAAAAACACAGTGGTCATCAAAAAATAAGAAATCAATTCCAACACCAAAACTAAGTCTTTGTATTATGAGAAGAAAATTTAAATTTTATATGAAATTTTATATAAAATATAATTATAAAATATAATTAAAAAATGTAATTATAAAATGTAATTAAAAAATGTAATTATAAAATGTAATTATGAAATGTAATTATGAAGTATAATTATGAAATATAATTATGAAGTATAATTATGAAATATAATTATGAAGTATAATTATGAAATATAATTATGAAGTATAATTATGAAATATAATTATGAAGTATAATTATGAAATATAATTATGAAGTATAATTATGAAATGTAATTATGAAGTATAATTATGAAATGTAATTATGAAGTATAATTATGAAATATAATTATGAAGTATAATTATGAAATATAATTATGAAGTATAATTATGAAATGTAATTATGAAGTATAATTATGAAATATAATTATGAAGTATAATTATGAAATATAATTATGAAGTATAATTATGAAATATAATTATGAAGTATAATTATGAAATGTAATTATGAAGTATAATTATGAAATATAATTATGAAGTATAATTATGAAATATAATTATGAAGTATAATTATGAAATGTAATTATGAAGTATAATTATGAAATATAATTATGAAGTATAATTATGAAATATAATTATGAAGTATAATTATGAAATATAATTATGAAGTATAATTATGAAATATAATTATGAAGTATAATTATGAAATGTAATTATGAAGTATAATTATGAAATATAATTATGAAGTATAATTATGAAATATAATTATGAAGTATAATTATGAAATGTAATTATGAAGTATAATTATGAAATATAATTATGAAGTATAATTATGAAATATAATTATGAAGTATAATTATGAAATATAATTATGAAGTATAATTATGAAATATAATTATGAAGTATAATTATGAAATGTAATTATGAAGTATAATTATGAAATATAATTATGAAGTATAATTATGAAATATAATTATGAAGTATAATTATGAAATGTAATTATGAAGTATAATTATGAAATATAATTATGAAGTATAATTATGAAATATAATTATGAAGTATAATTATGAAATGTAATTATGAAGTATAATTATGAAATGTAATTATGAAGTATAATTATGAAATATAATTAGGAAGTATAATTATGAAATGTAATTATGAAGTATAATTATGAAATATAATTATGAAGTATAATTATGAAATATAATTATGAAGTATAATTATGAAATATAATTATGAAGTATAATTATGAAATGTAATTATGAAGTATAATTATGAAATATAATTATGAAGTATAATTATGAAATATAATTATGAAGTATAATTATGAAATATAATTATGAAGTATAATTATGAAATGTAATTATGAAGTATAATTATGAAATATAATTATGAAGTATAATTATGAAATATAATTATGAAGTATAATTATGAAATATAATTATGAAGTATAATTATGAAATGTAATTATGAAGTATAATTATGAAATATAATTATGAAGTATAATTATGAAATATAATTATGAAGTATAATTATGAAATATAATTATGAAGTATAATTATGAAATGTAATTATGAAGTATAATTATGAAATATAATTATGAAGTATAATTATGAAATATAATTATGAAGTATAATTATGAAATATAATTATGAAGTATAATTATGAAATGTAATTATGAAGTATAATTATGAAATATAATTATGAAATATAATTATGAAATGTAATTATGACGTATAATTATGAAATATAATTATGAAGTATAATTATGAAATGTAATTATGAAGTATAATTATGAAATATAATTATGAAGTATAATTATGAAATATAATTATGAAGTATAATTATGAAATATAATTATGAAGTATAATTATGAAATGTAATTATGAAGTATAATTATGAAATATAATTATGAAGTATAATTATGAAATATAATTATGAAGTATAATTATGAAATATAATTATGAAGTATAATTATGAAATGTAATTATGAAGTATAATTATGAAATATAATTATGAAGTATAATTATGAAATATAATTATGAAGTATAATTATGAAATATAATTATGAAGTATAATTATGAAATATAATTATGAAGTATAATTATGAAATGTAATTATGAATTATAATTATGAAATATAATTATGAAATATAATTATGAAATGTAATTATAAAACATATTTATAAAATATAATTATAAAATTAAACAAGTATGAATTCAGAACAAATATAAATTTATATAAAACTAGCAGCATGGCGCGGCGTTGCCCGTCCTTGATTAAAAAATCGTACGACTCATACAGCAATCGCTATCACTTGACTTAAAATATTTTTGCCCTTCCTTCCTTTAAAGAAGTGCCCTTTGGCGTGCTGATGTTGCTACATGCCTTACTTCTTGCCTATCTCACACTGCGAATTTTTTCTAAACTCTATATTAAACATTAAATCTGTTACGAAAAAAAGAACTAAACAAAATGAACACAAAACCATCAGCTTTAAAAAAGAACTCGTAACTGGAAAAAAACGAATGAAAAAAGAATGTTAACAACAAATACTTTTTCACACCCTACCCAGTTCTGCGGAATCAGAATCAACGTTGAGTTTAAGCAAGCGAATGAGCCAATTGGAGTAAAGTGCCATGCAGATTTAAATTTTTCCCACTTGTGACGAATGCAGCTATCGATTTTTTTTTGCATGCTAGCATGCTAGTTAACATTCATGTCAGTCAGCTCTTCGCTCTCACGCTGGCCAATAGAATCTTCCTGCCTATTCGTGGCAACCAGCTATAAGCTCTTACTCTGACCAGTAGAAAATGGCCGCAAACTACATGCCGTAGAAGCATGAAACAATCGATTATTTCCACTATCGATGGGAGTTGGGAAATATAAGGTCGGTGTTGGCCTTCTTCCTAACTTGGAGCATGTGCATGTAAATTTTGGTGCAAATCCGTCGAATATTGCGGCCGTGCATTCGTTACACACACACACACACACACACACACACACACACACACACACACACACACACACACACACACATATCCTGCCTTTGATAGGTAGAGATGTAATTATTTGATATAAAATTTTGTATTTAATTTTATTTTATTTTAAATTTTATTAAAGACAATTTTAAAATCAATGTCAGCACTCGAATTGAGTCTCCACCCACAGAAGTCTTTGCTTTTATCTGATGGAATATGGAAAGTGTCGTCCATTGTGAACTTATGGGACATGGAAGGACCATCACTGCAACCGTTTAATGATTGCAACTTTATCGTATATATGACATTACGTCGAAAAAACTGTCCAAAAGGTTTTATTCTCCAACATGACAATACAAGAGAGACAACCCCAAGAAGAAATAAGATTTTATTCATCGGATTTTCCTTGGTTTTCATCACCAAAACATTTTATAAATGGCAAAACATTAAGAAACAAAGTCGAAAACAGTTTTTAAACCTTTTTCGATAAAGGACACATTTAATAAAAGATAGAATAAACAGAAATGTTCGTAAGCGGGTGTCTACGGTAGAGACAAGCGAGACACCTTAGCAAACGGGTGGGCATGGAAAAACTATTATTATTATTGTTATTATTATTATTATTATTATTATTATTATTATTATTTATTTATTTCCTTTGATATCTGGCGTTTACACATTTCTTTCCGGATCCCGCCCAGGGACCTAAGGTTATAAATGATATTATGACACTTTCCACTGAAAAAAAAAAACATTATTACATAGATAAAACCCTTCGTAAAGTGTGGGCTGTACTTGTCAGAATAATTTTTTGTATCTCTTTGAGGCATGGGCTTCCAGGGATACTTCAATTAGTTTACTGGAATCTTTTACAACCAATCCTAGGTCTCCAACTACAACAGGGATTGTTGATGTTCCCATGTGCCACATTTTTGAGATTTCTATTTCAAGGTCTTTGTATTTTGACAGCTTTTCGAATATCTTCAAAGATACATTGCAGTCTGCAGGGACTGCCATATCAATAAGGAGGCATTTTTTGTTTGTTTGTGATCTTTAATAACAATGTCTGGGCGGTTGGCTTTGATTATTCTGTCAGTGTGTATTGTGTAGTCCCATATATTTGTAACAGGTCTTATCTCCGTAACCGGGTCTGGGTGGTGTTCGTACCAGTTTCTTTCAGTTTCCTTCCCGTAGAAGTTGCAAATTTTCCAGTGCAGATATTGTCCCACTCTGTCATGCCGGTTTTTATATCCAGTGGGTGCCAATATCTTGCAACCTGATACAAGATGATCAATTGTTTCTGGATATTTATCACAAAATCTGCATCTTGGACTAACACAGTATTTTAGTATATGTGCTTCATAATTCCTTAGTTAACAAGCATTGTTCCTGTGCAGCAATGATAAAACCTTCAGTTTCAGCTTTCAACCCTGCACTACGTAGCCACTGATGGGTGCGGTTTTTGTCTACGTCAGCTTGTTTGGTACGGTCAGAGTATTGGCCGTGGAGCGGTTTATCTTGCCATTGTTTCTTTATCTGGTCGGTCGCATTTGTCTTTGCATTCTTTTTTAAGTATTTTGCAGCTTCAGCCGGTGTACAGTGATGTATTTGCATTTCTGCGCCCATTTGAAACTTGTCGGCTTCCTTTACTACAGAGTAAAGACACTTATTACTTTCATGTTCCTTGACACATACCATCATCCAGTCTTCTGTATTTTCCAAGTATCTTTGGAGGCCAATTGTTGTAGTTTTGTAGGATAGTTCTATTATTATTATTATTATGACTATTATTATTATTGTTCATAAGCCTGGTATTTATCTGGTATTTGAGGGTGATTTATTGTAAGGAATATGCTCTTTTATTTATTGCATTCTTATTTAGCCACATAACGTTGAAACACCAGTTCCCGTACGTTCACCAAAGTTAAGCAACATCGAGCCTGGTCAGTACGTAGATGGGTGACCCCTTAGGAATACCAGATGTTGTAAGCTTCTATGTACGGATGGTGTAATGGTTAATAGGTGGGAATTATTAATCGGAGAGCTGAGTTCCAATTCCCGATGAGTCGTTGTATTCACTTAAGCACAAATAACCTTGGGAAAGATATGAATCCACCTCTTCTCCCCCAGCTATGGGTTAATTAGTAAGAGTTATATCACTAAACCATTATAATCTTTTCTGGCTTTAAATAACCTGCTAAAAGTTGATAAGCCTTAGAAAACGAATCAATCAATACTTTAGCTGATGTCAGTCTGTCCCAAGACTTTTGTATTCGTATATCCAGTTGGGATCGAACTTGCTACAAGAAAATTGGTTTTCAAAGAGTATTTTTTAATGTCTTTACTGTAGGCGGCTTACATCACTGCTTTTAGGGATTTTATTTCCCAACATTAATACTCTGAAGTTTGATCATTGAAATATTGATTTTGTAAAATCGGTCGGGCCGAGAACTTTTCAGCATCATCTTGTCTTGGTAAAATGGGGATTTCTTTACACAAAAAGAACTTGTATTGATTCCGTCATTAACTAATTCGAAAATTTGCAGCGCGTTTGTTTTCCACGAGACCGACTTATACACACGAAAATGCGTTGAAATCAGTATTTAAGTTTTAAGAATATTTTGTCGAAACTATATTCCAAATAACTTCGCTTTATATGTAATTTCCTCCTTTTTTTATTAAATTGTTGTGTATATTCTATCTTCAGCGTTTAGAAGCTGAACTCATCTTTGTCAGTTTATTACGTGATACACGCTTGGGTGATCATGTCTCTTTTGATCCATGACTGACTTGACAAAAGATATTCCCGCAGTAGGCTGCCGTTTCTTTCTGCGGTAGACTGGTTACCAAGCAAGGTTATAGGACCCAGTCTGTCCTGTTACTCAACCCGTAGTTTAAGAGGCTGGAAGACATGCATACATATGTTTCCCAAGTCTATTTGCACTTAAGTGAATGTAGGGAACCCAACTTCAATTCGGACTTGGCTTTCCGATTTCTCATTGCAATTGTGTTTCGGATATAGGATAAAAATCTGATAAAGACATGCTTTGTCCCTGCAGATTTCAACTGTGGGACAACAAATCTCCATTGCACAAGAAGGGGATGGTCTTGAGTCACCCTGACATCGTTGTGGCACAGGTCATAGGAATTGGTCAATTTTTGACTACTACACACATGTCTTTGTGTGGGTGACCTTAAACACAATCATGTGTCCCATTTGCACCTTTGGAAAGACAAATACTGTCTCTTCTGGTCTTTTCTTTGTCTCTATAGTTTTTTCTCTTTTATCCGCTTATTCCTGTCTCTGTCTATTTCCCATACACTTTTCTTCTTCTTCTTCTTCTTCTTCTTCTTCTTCTTCTTCTTCTTCTTCTTCTTCTTCTTCTTCTTCTTCTTCAAATTCTTCTTCTTCTTCAAATTCTTCTTCTTCTTCTTCTTCTTCAAATTATTCTTCTTCTCCTCCTCCTCATATTCCTTCTTCTTCTTCTTCTTCTTCTTCTTCTTCTTCTTCTTCTTCTTCTTCTTCTTCTTCTTCTTCTTCTTCTTCAAATTCTTCATCATCAAATTCTTCTTCTTCTCCCCCTCGTTCTTCTTCTTCTTCTTCTTCTTCTTCTTCTTCTTCTTCTTCTTCTTCTTCTTCTTCTTCTTCAAATTATTCTTCTTCTTCAAATTCTTCTTCTTCTCCTCCTCCTCATATTCCTTCTTCTTCTTCTTCTTCTTCTTCCAATTCTTCTTCTTCAAATTCTTCATCATCAAATTCTTCTTCTTCTCCCCCTCTTCTTCTTCTTCTTCTTCTTCTTCTTCTTCTTCTTCTTCTTCTTCTTCTTCTTCTTCTTCTTCCCCTCCTCCTCGTTCTTCTTCTTCTTCTTCTTCTTCTTCTTCTTCTTCTTCTTCTTCTTCTTCTTCTTCTTCTTCTTCCACGTTTTCCTATTATATTTCCTTTACTTCTCTTCTTTTTCTTCATCTTCATTTTCTTTTCCGTTTCTCCCTCCAATTTATTTTTCTCTTTCTCTTTACATTTATCAAATTCCCCCCGCCTTCACCTTAGTTCTCTCTCTCTCCCCCTCCCTCTCTCCCTCTCCCCCCCATCTCTCTCCCCTCTCTCTCTGTCACCCTTTCTCCCCTTCTCCCTCCGATGCTACTACTCACTCTTTTTGCCCTCTTTTATTCAATGTCTCTCTCCCGGCATCGCACGTATGTCCTTCTTTCTTTTCCAACGCCCTCTCTTGAAAGTTATTTGTTCAACAGCGAATTCTCGCGTGTGAACACACGGGGCCGACAAATTCAGATGTCAAAGGTTAAGAGACCTTAGGGTGTTGTTTCTTTTTATAGGTTAAAGGGTCACATAGACAACAGAAACAACAATAAAAAGACTCGTGACAAACAAAGGCTGAGATTTACCGATTGTGTTCAAGTAGAGAATAAATTGATCAACAGAGAAGAAGAAGAAGAAGAAGAAGAAGAAGAAGAAGAAGAAGAAGAAGAAGAAGAAGAAGAAGAAGAAAAGGAAGATTATTATTATGAAGAAGATGATGATGATGGTGTTGATGATGATGAAGAAGGGCAAGGCAAGATGGGAGAAATTAAGACGAAGAAAAACTAAAACTAAAAGATGAAAAAAACTTTGAAAACTAAAATATCTACAAAGAAAAAAGAAGTTCAAGGAGAATAAAAAGAAAAAGAACCCAGAATCAAAATGTGGAAAGAGAAAAAAGCGATTGAAGAAGAAGAAGAAAGAGAGTAAAATTGAAAAAGAATTGAAGAAGTGAAACATAAATTAAAAGAAAGTAAAAGAATCTGAAAGATGGTGAAGAAGAAGAAGAAGAAGAAGAAGAAATGAAACAAAAAACCGAAAAAAAAAGAAGAAATAAGAACTGTAAAACGAAAAGGGTGTTCAAGAAGAAGAAGAAAAAACATCTCAAAAAAGAATATGTCAGAGAAATGGATAAACAGACGATAATGAAAATGATTTCAAGAAAAAGAAGAAAAAAGATAGATTGATGATGATGATGATGATGATGATGATGATGATGATGATGATGATGATGATGATGATGATGGTGACGATGATGGTGGTGATGAGGATGATGGTAATGATGACGGTGGTGATGGTGATGATATGGTGATGGTGATGATGGTGGTGATGATGATGATGATGGTGATGGTGGTGGTGATGGTGATGATATGGTGATGGTGATGATGGTGATGATGATTATAGTGATGATGATGATGATGATGGTGATGGTGGTGGTGATGGTGATGGTGGTGGTGATGGTGATGATATGGTGATAGTGATAATGATGGTGATGGTGGTGGTGATGATTATAGTGGTGATGATGATGGTGATGATGGTGGTGGTGGTGGTGGTGATGATGATGGTGATGATAGAGAAAAAACATGAAATAGCGAGAAGAGAAAAACTGTAGAAAAATAAGAAATGTAATATGAGTCAAGCTAAAGAAAGGTAAAAAATAAATGAAGGGTGTGGTGTGTGGTTATAGAGTGAGCAAGTTGTGGGTGTTAGGGTCAAATCTGGGCGCACTATGAAATTAATGCCTGATGATGAAAACTATAGAAGTATTTTTTTTTCCTTTTCTTCAGATAAATAGTCTTGTATTATTTCAATCTTTCTTTTTATCCTGGAAGAAAAGAAGACAAAAAACTAAAGAGAAGAGAGAGAGAGAGAGAGAGAGAGAGAGAGAGAGAGAGAGAGAGAGAGAGAGAGAGAGAGAGGTTGAGAGAGAGAGAGAGGGGGAGAGAGGGAGGGGAGGAAACACATTTCATTTCTTTCAGCATTCCTTCTTCCCGAACACCTCACTCCATACGAAACACACACACACACACACACACACACACACACACACACACACACACACACACACACACACACACACACACACACGTGCGCACGCGCGTTTCTTTCTTTCCCCACACAATTAACAGTTCTGTTGTTATTTCTCTTCAAAACAAGTGGTTACAATTCTCTTATCCGGCATGTGTGGATCGTGTAACGGGCACCGGTACAGAAAGCGAAATTGGATAACTACGTTCGAATTCCGGTCTAGTCTGTTGTGTTCACTTTCGCATTCATGCCTTTGGGAGAAGTAAGAACACCCGTGTCTTCCCCCATCATCTATGGGTTAAATAGCAAAGTCCCGAGAGAATGCTTCCTCAATCACAACGAATTTAACTTCTTCAAGTCTATGATAAAACGTTATCTGTCCTCATAATATGCACTTATTAAAAATCTGGTCATTAACTCTACTTTGAGTTTCTCTTGGGCCTTGTATTGTGTGAACAGCAATAAAAGAAAGCACTAGGTTCTTTAGAGTCAGGTGGCAACCAATCTAGGAGAAGAAAAACTCCACTCTCTACTCCAAGAATTCATGGCAATTAACGGATAATAAAGAAAAGGCAACTGTGGAGAGCCATGACCGCCTTGTCTCGCCAATTGGCTTACAGTCAAATCACACTGAAAAGCCCGGTATCTTTCGATCACCGAAGTGTCGAGCCCCGGTCAGATGCGGAACACCGCCTACTGTAAGTAACCGCGTACAATCTGGAATATATTTAAGCTTTAAATAACCCAAAAAGGATTGATAAACCGTAAAAAACAAAATCTTTCATCGATATTAATAAACGAAACAGTAACAAAGACTCTTCCATTAGAACTCCTTATGTGTTTATCGCTAGAATTCTTGCCCATAATTGCTCTCTGCAATAATGTTATCGGTTGCCTCACCTTGGGAAATAGATAGAAAACTCATCTAGCTAAGCAAACTGCCCAATGCTCGCCACACGTGACCTTGTGCCATACGAAATTCAGTTTAATAAATTACTAGTCTTGCCGACTAACTGAAGAGTGCCCACTACTATGACTTTGTGTCAGACAACGCTACGGTCAGCAAATGGCTAAAAAAAAGACAACTCACTCTGGTTAAAAAACTGGTCTTTCAAATCCCTTCCCGAAATAGCATATCTTTTAGAGGGTTGGGTCATGTGTACTCCCTGATGTCTACGGTAAAAAACAAAGGCTCTAGGGAATATTTTTATTTTTATTTTGCATCTTGTGGATATGCCAAATATCTGAACATGCATAAATTCGCAGACAATTGAGAGTAAGTTTAATATTCACTAAATGTTTTTTATTCTCTCCTTGAAACGTTCTAAGCTGAGCCAGAAAATATACTGGCAGCATTATTATTATTGTTGTTGCTGGTTTTTTGTTGTTGCTGTTGAATTTTCATATTAGTATCACGTGACTGTTGATTAGTATTGGAAACTCAGTGTTGGTAAATGTTCGTAAATATATAATAATGAATATGCTTATAATTGTTAGAATGTTAGTATTCAGACAACGAGAGCCGAGTTCAAATCTCACCATCGCCGATTTGTCAAAGATAATTGCTTGATAACATCGTCCCGAGGAGACGATATCATCATGCAGTATTGCTGGCCCCTTTGTGAGTGAAACTAGGTAGGCGAAACCTTTTGGAAGCCGTTGATGATTGTGTTTGCATGAAGTCACTAGTCATCGTGACCGAGGCACGCCTTTAAGCATACTGGCCCTGTTCAACTGAAGGTAACACCAGATTATGCTCTCTCTCCTACGAGTTAAAGAAAGACAAACACGCAGTATTGCTGGCCCCTTTGTGAGTGAAACTAGGTAGGCGAAACCTTTTGGAAGTCGTTGATGATTGTGCTAGCATGAAGTCACTAGTCATCGTGACCGAGACACGCCTTTAAGCATACTGGCCCTGTTCAACTGAAGGTAACACCAGATTATGCTCTCTCTCTCTCTCTCTTACGGGTTAAAGAAAGACAAACATGCCTGAAATGGTGTCCGAAACAGGGTTTAGCTAGCCACCCCAATGGACGGGTATAACCGGAAACGGACAGGCGGCCATTATTGTTTATAATGTTACTGTTTTTAATTTATTCCGAACTAAATATGGCCCCAAAATGGCGAATCGACTTGACAGCCATTTTGGCATCGAAGGCGCAATCTATGAACCTCAGTCACAAATTCAATTCTGTAAATGGTTCATTCAGTTAGTTAAGTGCCATGCGTGATACATTCTTAGGCGATCATGTATCGTTCGATACATGACTGATGAGGCAGATTTTTCCCGCAAGGCTGTAGAACCCGGTCTGTCCTGCTTTTTACCCATAGCTGGTGGGAGAAGAAGAAGATTCATACCTTTCCCAAGGGTATTAGCACGTAAGTGAATGTAATGGATTCGACTGGAATTCGAACTCGGCTGTCCGATCTGAGCCGCTATCCATTACTCCGCCGTGCATCCACTAAATTCAATTATGTTCCATACGTGATCCACGCTTAGGCGATCATGTATCTTTCGATACATGACTGACGAGGCAGATTTTTCCCGCAGTAGGTTGCCATTTCTTTCTGCGGTAGACCAGCTGCCACCCAAGGTTACAGAAGCCGGTCTGCCCTGCGATTTACCCATAGCTGGGGGGTGGGGAGAAGAAGAGGATTCAAACCTTTCCGAAGTGTATTAGCACTTAAGGGAATGTAATGGATTCAACTGGAATTCGAACTCGGCTCTCCGATTCCTCAAACTGAGCCGCTATCCATTATTCGAACGTGCCTCCTGTAAATGGTTACGCTTCGTTATTTATTGAGAAATTCCAGCAAAAAAAGTTTTGATGAATTACCTTAGTTTGGTTTTGATATTTCACAATCAAGTTAAAATCGATGACGTCACTTTAAACTTTATCCGGGTATTTTGGGAACTTTTTTGGCGATGTTCCCTACACTCGGGATGCTTGTGCAACGGTTACCGCTGCTCAGAGTTCAATTTCTGGTCGATTGTGTTTCATTCCCAACGCACTAATGCCTTTGGAGTAGGTATGAACATTATCCTCCATCTATGAATTAAATACTAGAGCAGAATAGGCTCACTTGCTTTGGATGGCAATCAATCGACGAGAAAGATAATCCAGACCCCAACATTGGTTCGAATCTCTCTGGCCCAAGATACATCCACTGGTGTTACGGCTATAGTACATATAGCCTCCCGGATGGGTCACGGGACTTGTGATCTCTCGTCTGCCATTTGTGGTCAAAAGTAAAAATTATCTATTATTTATTTCTTGTCATTGAATCGCGCGTACATGGAATCATATTGTACATTTTTATTCTAAATTAATAAGAATCATTTATGTTGATACCTTACCTAGTTTAATCGCCCATTTACAATCACTTGCTTATAAAATCTAATCATCTTACAATCACATAAGACATGTACGACTTCGTAAAACACAATTGTTTAAATGCTTAAACATTTTTCATAAGTTTCCTACGTTCTTTACTTCACACCAAGTCATAGTGCAACTCTTGTCTAGAACTGGAGGCCTATCTGAAATATCGTTGTTCCACTGGGAGTGAATATTTTTAGTTTCGGATTTGGGTTTGCAGTAGTCCGCTGATGTAGTCAGCTTAAGAAATCTTTTACAGTTAGAATAACCTCAGCTTATTTAATTGAAATAATTATAAAAATATTTTCTATTATTATTTTATGTCTTCATTGCAAGTGAATTTAACTTTTTCCACTAAAAGTCAATTTAATATTCTTCTCTGTGAAATTTTTATTCATAAAAACAAATACATTAATGATCAACTTTATTTTTACCTTGTTGGGAAAAGATTCCATAAGTCACCAGCAAACAGTGAGTCAAAATTTGCTTATAAGTTTCAACAATAAGTTCAACTATATACATCTTCTCGGTGACCTCTAAAAGGCAGGTTCTATTTCGTCAGAAACTTCACGACATCAAGTAACCGTGTTAAAGCCTGTCTCCAAATCTGTTTGTCCTTGTAATTTACTGTCAAGGCTTTTACCTTTATTAAGGGTCATTTCTAACATTATTTACATCATTCGGACTATTGCCCTCATCTTTGTCGCCATATTTATTACAACATTTAGGCCGTGGTACGCTCCGGCCTTCTTCAGGTTGTTGGAATGTCGAACTGAACCCTCTATTTCGCTCACTGGGGTAGACTGTTCTAGTTCCACGTGCCATGTTTAATGGATGTCAGTTGTCAGTTATCTCCTGTTAATTCCCCTCTCCAAGTTCTATGCTGCCTTAACCGGGTATTGAACACACACTCTTTGGGTCCTGAAGAAGGCCGGAGCGTACAACGGCCGAAACGTTGGGAATAATATGGCTATAATGATGAAGACAATAGTCCGAATAATGTAAATAGTGTACATAATACCTCATCTCAGAAATATAGAGATACTGAAGGGCCGAAACGTTGTGATAAATATGGCAATAAAGATG
This sequence comes from Acanthosepion esculentum, assembly GCA_964036315.1. Taxonomy (NCBI): domain Eukaryota; kingdom Metazoa; phylum Mollusca; class Cephalopoda; order Sepiida; family Sepiidae; genus Acanthosepion; species Acanthosepion esculentum. Next base: position 68,006,084 of record OZ038518.1, on the reverse strand, counting down.
AGGACAATAGTCCGAATAATGTAAATAGTGTACATAATACCTCATCTCAGAAATATAGACAGGTCATTTCCAACGTCTTCCATTCCTTGAAAGCTCTTTGGTGGTCAGACGAATTTTCATGTTTAGGCATTTTTGAATTGAGCTTCCAGAACTTTTGAAATCCTGGATTTCTTGCCAGACTTGATCTGCGTTGCTCTGTCATCTGGAAGAGGCGACAGTAGAAACAATAAAAAGATTTGTTCCTTTTTGAGTAAAGCAACCATGATCTCAAAACAGTCTCTCCATTCTCCATAGTTTTGGAAAACCAATGTTGTAGCATTATCCCTGGACTATTTCCCCCGGTCTTACAGTCAGAGCAAACTGTTCATCTTTGTTTTGAAACTATTTAGGTCCCAATGTTACGAGATCAACAAGCAACTGGGCAAGTTCGTGTCCAAAATGCGATGTCTTCGTATACAGCAATCTCCGTGCTTGCCTGTTCTATTTCTTTATATCCAAGAATTTCATCAGTTCCTTCTACATATTCATACCTGTCCTTACCGCTTACACTGGAGCTCTCTTCCTTTGGCATATCATCAATGTCACCTTCAGTTTCTTTAACAACGTTAATTCCTGCGGGAAATTCCCCTTCAACTTTTATTTCGATATTTGTCCCCACCATACTCGCCTTTTCTCCATGTTCCTCCCTCTCCTAGTTCTGATGCACATTCGGCATCCCCGTCCTTGTATTTTGCTTTAGCTACATATTTCTTCTGTCGGAAAACCTGTAAAGATGCAGCATATTTTCATTTCTCGTGTTCTCTGGTAGCTTTCAATTTGCGGTAAGAAACCGCACCCCTCAGTTTTTGCCGTTTACTCATCCTAATCGATGAAAAATTAGAAACAAAAACAAATAAGAAAAGAGCATCATCAATGGCATAGGGAATTTTTATTTATCGCACTAAAATACAATTTGGCACAAGTCTGAAAGTGGGGTTGTAAAAACAGGTTGATAACTTTTTAACTATCCCAAACTTAGCTAGACACATTCTTGACCCATTCACATCTTATAATGGCATAGGGAAGTGTTGCTTAAAAATAGAAACAAATAATTACAGGACTCTATTCTATACAGCCAATGATTGTTTAAATCTTTTCTTAAATTCACTTTTTAAAATTTACTATCCTTTTTTTCTTATCCATTTTTATTTCATTCTTATATTCAATATAATAATCTAAAATTTAATTCATAGAAATGGTCATAAAAAATAAATACTTGCATTAAACATTAACTTATTCTCCAGAAAAACTGACTGACAATAAACATTTTAGGCAAAGTAACTACCCCTCATTTCACTGGCATAATACTTTTTTTTTTACCCTTACCGCATTATGAAAGATGGTAATGAGACTAAACTAATAAGGACAGAAATATTTAATAACAATTTATTTATTTCTATAAATTCAGTCAGTTATTTAAAAAAATATTCGTGTTTCAAAATAAAAAAATTAAAACTATAAACATTAAAAGACAATATTAAATAATTACACTTCTGACTTAACATTGTTTTAGTTTTTTTAGAGAAACAAATCTTTAATCTTATTTTCTGTTACACGATGTGAATCTCTTTCTCCAAGATGTGCTTGGTGGAGGTGGGTAAATCTACAGTTCAATTGGAATGGAGATTCTACAGCTGATCCTAAATGAATATTTAAAAAGATTTTTAAAAACCTTCTGGAAGAATTTCAAGCGTAATATTTGAAAATTTTACATTTAAATCTTAACTTACCATTTTTATATAATAGACTTAAGGTTCTTAGTTTGTAATAGTAATATAAAAAGCTAATCTTGGATATATATATATATATATATATATATATATATATATATATACAGTGTAACCCGGATATAAGAGAGTTGTCGGGGCCGGAGAAGAAGTCTCTTATATTATATATACATTAACACAGGCTCTAATTTGGGACCAGATAAATCTCTCTTATATCCGGGTTTCACTTATATCCGGGTGTCTCTTTATATCCGGGTCTCTTATATCCGGGTTACACTGTATATATATTTATATATATATATATATTTATATATATATATATATGCAGAAATATAGTCTTAAAGTGTGCTATATTTATGGGGTAAAGTGCTCAATATCAGAGATAGAGCGTGTGTAAATATAAAAGTGGACATGGAAGTCAGCACTTAGAGGCGACAGTCTGTTTCATGCTAGTGCAATCGTCAGTGCTGACTTCCATGTCCACTTTTATATATATATATATATATATATATATATATATATATATATATATATATACAGTGTAACCCGAATATAAGAGAACCGGATATGAGAGAAACCCGGATATAAGAGAGATTTTTTCTGGTCCCAAATTAGAGCCTGTGTTAATGTATATATAATAGACCAAACCCGGATATAAGAGAAAACCGGATATAAGAGACTTATTATCCGGTCCCGACAACTCTCTTATATCCGGGTTACACTGTATATATATATATTTATATATATATATGTATGTATATTTATATATATATATATATGTATGTATATTTATATATATATATATATATATATATATATATGTATATTTATATATATATATATATTTATGTATATATATTTATATATATATATATTCATATATATTTATATATGTATATATATATTTATATATATATATTTATATATATATATATATATATATATATTTATATATATATATATATATATGTATTTACATATATATATATATTTATATATATATATTTTTATATATATATATATATATATATGTATTTACATATATATATATATTTATATATATATATTTTTATATATATATATATATATTTATTGCAAATTGGATTTTTCTGAAAATGTTTATTTTAAAAATCTCAAAAAAATGAAAAATTTAATGTACAATGTTTTCATTTATGTATTATGTTTTTTTCCGGGTTACACTGTATATCCTGGGTATATATATATATATATGATCTTTTTTGCTGCGGCTTCGCTCCCATTAACCCTTACACATGACGCCATCGAGGACTATATGTAACTTTCGGCTTTCTAAATAATGCCAGGATGTAACTCACAGAACCTTGTCTACCACATAGGCAACACATGGTTCTTGAAAATGACTGAGACGCTCGAAAGTACATGAACAAAATAAAAGCACAAAATTGGAAAAATACAATAAAAAAGTAAATAGTTCTTTAGTTTTTTTTTAAAAAATCAAACTTGTTTTGGTGAAAGCATGCTTCCTAAATAAACCTTATTCATGTGTGTGTGTGTGTGTGTGTGTGTGTGTGTGTGTGTGTGTGTGTGTGTGTGTGTGTGTGTTTGTTTGTGTTTGTTTTCGCCCTACCTTATTCTGGAATGTCTTTTGACGCTTGTTACTTATCAAGTATACATAGGTTCTTGTGTATTTTCTTTTGTTGCCGGTTCATTATCAACTGATGCTAAACGTCTTTGCCAATCAAAATGATGCTTGACCTTAACACGACCCGCACGCCGGAGACGCCAGGATTCGATGTTGGGGAGATCTACTCCCTCTCTTCTCCCACAGCCCCCCACCCCACCCCGTATCAATGAGATAATAATCGTCTCGCAAAGATAATTACGGCTCCCTTTCTCCTCTGCCTCTCCACTCGAATCTTTCGACTTCCCTTTCCCGGCCGACTGAGAGACGACGGCAGTTGAGTTGTGCTTGTAAGGCTCGCGTTGGTACGTTGTCCATATGGAAAATATCTGGATATTATATATATATATATATATATATATATATATATATATATATATATATATATATATATACATGTAAGCAAATGTGTGGATATAGATCCGACGGTATGGTGAAAATATGGAAAAGACAAAGCAAAATCCGAATATGTGAGAACAAAAAAAAACCCCAGTAAACTCACATATTCGGATTTTGCTTTGTCTTTTCCACATTTTCACTATATATATATATATATATATATATATATATATATATATATATAAAGACAGACTAGATTAAATGGAAAATTACAAAGGAATCGGGCCAAGGTTAAGTTTTGGGGGGAAAACGAAGAAGTGAAATAAAAAAAAATGTAGTGAGAAAAGTATTTAAAAGTTTAACTTGGTAATTTACAAAGCCATGAATGGTGTTTCCGTTTGACAAAAACAAATTGATGATTTAAATTCTCCAAGGAGTTCTGCTTTTAAATAATATAAATAAGAAAATCCTGAAATTTTAATTTCTCGAAATTTCATAAAATTAAGCAAGTGGGGGTAACAAATGTAAAAAAAAAAAACCCCAAAAAACCAAGATTTTCTAAATAAAATTGTTTCAAAAATAATTTCATTCATTTGTGAATAAGTCGTAAAAATTTAATTAAAATGAGATAATTATTTGATTTTAGCCAGAATTTCCCACACAATGTGTTTTTTTTCACACCCAAAAGACGCTAAATTTCCCACACTAGTCTGGGTCCACCCGCTGACGAAAGAAAAACATGATTTTTATCCAAAATTTCAAAGTGATAGAAATTATAAAAAAATTAATTAAAAAATATCTTGGTTTTCCTCTTTATAATAACAAACATTTTGACGATAAAACTTTACTCATCATGCTATGCTATTTTTAAAAACATTTTGGAGGCGCCTACACTAAAAATATACGTATGACTAGGATGTCGACGAGTATCCGAACAAAAGTGGAGTTCGTGTGACAACAAGGAAAGGCGATATGCGGATTAATACCGACAGAACAGTAATCACCCTGGCTAATTTCAAATCCAGCAGACGTTAATGACTTTAATCCGAAAAGAAAAGAAAAGATGAAATTTTTGGCCAAAGCATCTTATATGGAGATTTATGAATTCTTCCTAAAAAAATTCCATCGCCTACACAAAAGTTTGTCTCTCATTTTGACTTGAAGACGCCTGCTATAAAGAGGCGAAACACGTTGTCTGAACAGCTTCACACTTAGTCACATTATCTCTACATTATATATATATATATATATACATATACAAGGTACGGGGCACTTCGAGGTGGTGTAATGGTTAGCAAGCTTGTTTCGTTAGAACAATTACGATTGCGTAGTGAGTTCGATCCTCACTAGGAGCCCCTTAATTTCGGCCTTGTGCCACATCTAAGCTACGATTGGAAATCACTACATATACAAGGTACGTTCATAACTTGATATATATATATATATATATATATGGTGGACTCTCCCGTCGTATGCGACGTAGGAGAGTAATGCAGCTCAGTTCCTAGGAACCGACAGCTCAAACACCTGCACATATAATTGATTATAGTGGTGACGTCTTTGTGTAGAACCAACCATATTTTTTGAAGGGCCGAATACACAGACCTCGTACACTACATGCCACAAGGTCCCGAAATGACCCAGCGCAGGTTTGAATTCAAAGCTGTCCTTCTCCTAGAGCAGTTGCCATCCAAGGCTATAGAATACAGTATATCCTGCTATTTACCGAAAGCTGGGGGGAGAAGAAAAGGATTAATACCTTTTCCGATTGTATTAGCACGTAAGTGAATGTAATGGATATATATATATATATTTATATTTATATATATATATATATATATTTATATATATATATATATATTTATATATATATATTTATATATATATATAGATATATATATATATATATTTATATAAATATATATATATATTTCTATAAATATATATATATATTTATATATATTTATATAAATATATATATATATATTTATATATATATATATATATATTTATATATATATATATATTTATATATATATATATTTATATATATATATATTTTTATATATATATATTTATATATATATATTTATATATATATATTTATTTATATATATATATTTATATATATATATACTTATATATATATATATTTATATATATATATACTTATATATATATATATTTATATATATATATACTTATATATATATACATATATTTATATATATATTTATATATATACATATATATATATATTTGTATATATATAAATTTATATATATATATATTTATATATATACATATTTATACGTATATAAATTTATATTTCGATATATATACATATTTATATGTATATAAATTTATATATATATATTTATATATATATATACATACATACATGCATACATATATATATATATATATATATATATATATATATATATATGCATTTATATATATATATATATATATTCTTTTTATACGTTATTTTATAGATACAAATATTTACGTAAATGCTCTGTTTATAATAAACAGTATTAACAACATTTATCGGCCTGAATGTCCGAGAAATTTCATAAAAAATAAGTGTCCTTCGACAGGAATCGAACTGGTTAGCATCCAGTCATCACTGAATGTTGACTTCAATGTCCACTTTTATATTTAAATACGCTCTATCCCTGACATTGGGCACATTTACCCATAAATATAGCATAACTTAAAGCTATATTCTATCATATATATATATATATATATATATATATATATATATATATATATATATATATATATATATATATATATATATATATATATATATATATATATATATATATATATATATATATATATATATATATATATATATATATATATATATTTTTTTAAGCGTATCACCCCGAGCAAGGCCGGTGGCCACTATCACGCAAGGGGTTACAGAAGGGTTGGAGGAAGAGCAGATAGGAGTGGTAAAGGAAGGGATGTGGAGAAAGAGAAGGACGGAGGGCCGATCGAGGTGGGGAGGTTACGGGAGATATAGAGCGAGAGCAGATAGGAATGGAAGATGCCAGGAAGTGGATACATCAAGGCAACTGGAGATGACGATTGACGCTACACTTAAACCGTTGGAGATTGTATTTGTCAGGGAAACAGTAATAGGGAAGGGAGTTCCATAGGCGAGATGTGCGTGACATGAAGCTATTGGAGTAGAAAAGACGTCTACACCTAACAGTTTCAACGGTGAAGGGGTGGGAACGGGATGCCAGCCTCGTAGGACGCTTGAATTCACGAGGCTTAGGGACAAGTGAAAGCAACTCCTCAGAGCAATTACCGTGGAAGTACTTGTAGAAAAGGCAGAGTGATGCAACATTGCGTCTGTGAGAGAGCGACTGCAGACGAGATGACAGATCAGGGCCAATCACATTGCATATCCGTCTCTGGATCGTATCAAGAACCCCGAGGCAACACGCAGGGGCCCCAGACCATAAATGGCAGCAATACTCCATGCAAGGTCGAATGGTAGACTTATAGACCTGGAGGATCGATTCAGGGGAGAAGAATTTCCTGGCTCGGCACAGGGAAACAACTTTTCTAGCGGTGGATGATGCAATTGACTCGATGTATTTGTTCCATCTCAGATCAGCGGACAGCGTGAGACCGAGCAGCCGCAGAGAGGAACTCTCGAGAAGTTGGTCCTCAGACATTCTGATGGGATGCAGGGATGGGTCCTTGTGATGGTTAATGGAGAGCAATTTTGTTTTAGAGGCATTAAAGTTGACCATCCATTTCTCTCCCCAGTCCACAACCGATTGGAGGTCCTTTTCAATTTGAGCTGCCAGGTTAATTTTGTCTGCCTCAGTAGATTTGTGCTTGAGGCAGGAGTAAATAGTAGTGTCGTCAGCGTAGATACCGACTTGGGAGTCTATGGCGTCTGGAAGGTCATTTATAAATATGAGGAACAGAGTAGGGCCAAGGATGGAGCCTTGAGGAACACCAGCAGTAGTGGGATAGCAGTTGGAGAAGGATCCACTGAGAACAACCTTCAAATCCCGGTTTGATAGGAACGATTGAATTAGGTCAAACAATCGACCTGTGATACCATAACCCCGGAGCTTGCGAAGGAGGCCGGCATGCCAAACCCTATCGAATGCCTTGGAGATGTCAAGGGCCACGGCACGGGCTTCGCCGTTACTATGGATAGCTTGGTAGACAAATTCAGTGATGGTATATATATATATATATATATATATATATATATATATATATATATATATATATATATATATATATATATGTAAATAAAGACAAAAAGAAAACTTATCTTACCCCACATGTTATATCCTCTAAGGAATTCATTAAGGTAAGATATTAAAAATATATAACAAGTGAATTAATCCCCAACTCAAATAAATTAAAATACCAATTTGCATTAAAAATAATTCAAGAACATCATTTAGTCACTTTCGTTTATTAGACATTGAATTGCGTCATTGGTGTCCTCCATAGATTGCCTAGACTTGTCTGCTATCCTAATGAATATTTATGAGCGTTCTTAAATTTATAAAATTTGAAAAACTAATAACTTCTATATAAACACTAGTTACAAAATAAAATCCTTGCAATTGCCTTGATAAAACCTTATGTGGACGAAACGCGTCGTCTAAGATAAGTTTCCTTTTGCATTTATTCATGTTGTCCTTTGGGTACGTCCATAGTTGAATTTAGATCGAATATTTTCTCAGTATAATGTTCATTTTTTATTGATTGGTTTATTTTTTTACGGCTTATCAGCCTATTGCAGGTTATTTAAAGCCAGAAAAATGTTTTAGCTTGTAAGAAATTTTGGCGATAATAGGGATTTTGCTGATACAAGTCTTACTAATTAACCCATAGATGGCCGATGGGGGTCGGAGAAGAGGTGGATTCATTCCTTCCCAAGGGTATTTGCGCGTAAGTGGATATAATGAACCCGACTGGAATTAGAACTCAGCTCTCCGATTTTCAATTCCAAGCCGTTATCCATTACACCACCCGCACATCCATGCTTATAGTACCTGATATTCCCATGCGGTCATCCATCTAGGTACTGACCAAGCTCGAAGTTGCTTAACTTTGGTGATTTTACGATAACCGATGTTTCTATGTGATATGGCCCTAAGCCTGTATAATATTCAAGAGATGAGATTAAGTGCCTGCACAACAAAGAACAATATGGAGAAAAAATTATATATGTTGTGTGAAATAAATTAACCAATGTAAAAATAATTCAGAAATCAACATATATATATATATATATATATATATATATATATATATATATATATATATATATATAAATAATACAAAATAATATGTATAATAGATAATAAAAATTTATATAAAAATAAAGAAATTATATATATTAATAATAAACTAATTTGTAAGGAATAAAAACATAATGTAAAATAAAACTAAACTGTTTTTTAAAATAATTTCACCCCAAGGAAGGCAATAAATCCACTAAGACACAAGGGGTTACTAAATCTGAAAGAATAAGAAAAAGAAAATCATTATGAAAGAGTGAGAACAATAAAAGAAGAGGAATCAAGAAGACAGTAGATAGCGATTGACATTGCATTTAAACTTTGGTTAGAAAGCAAGAAACCAGAAGAGAGTTCCACAGACGAGAAGTGCGAGAAAAAAACTATTAGCAAAGAATTAACTGTTACATTTAACCAGTTCACCAGTAAAATAATGAGACCTTTTTCCAATCTAGTACTGCGCTTAAACTCATAAAGTCTAGATACCATATGGGAAAATTCACCCAAGCAATTACCATGAAAGTATGTACAGAAAAGGCAGAGAGAAGCTACGTTACGGCAGTGGAAAAGGGACTGAAGATGAGATGCCAAGTAAGGACCAATAATATTGCAGATTCTTCTTTCTAATCAAGAAAATCTAAATATATAGCAGGAGAATCAGACCATATGAGGCAGAAATATCTGAAATGTGAAGGAATGGTAGCCTATAAATATGTAAGATAGATTCTGAAGAGAAAAAATCGTCTAGCACTATACAGTGAATCAACTTTCCTAGAAACCCATCAAGCAATTGATTCAATGTAATCTTTTGACTCCATGTCAGAGGATAACGTTAGGCCGAGAAAGCGCAACTAGACACTCTCTTGGAGTTTAGAATCAGCCACGTTGATGAAAGTCAGAAAGGCGTCTCTTAGATGATTAATAGAAAGCAGTTTTGCTTTTGAGGCGTCAAAATTAACAAGCCAGTCCTTGCTCGAGTTAACAACTCTTAAATTTAATTTAATAAAACATAATAAAGAAACAATATAAAATTAATGGAGACATTAATATGAAAATAAAGAAAATGGTGATAATAATAATATGGTAATATAATAAATATATCCAAGGTCAAATATCTAAAGTGGTAAATGAAGAACAAACTTAATATGAAAGAATGAAATGACAACACTTATAGCAACCTAAGATCAACATGGAAATCAGAAAGGAGTCTATGTCAATACAGTCAATGCACACACTTAATCTTTTTTTTACTCATTATTATTACCTCAAACTGATTTTGATTTACAAATGTGTACACAGTATTTTTCAAGATAACACCGAAATACATTATAGTATAAAAAGAAATGGTAAGTTCAATCTAAGGGAGACAATAATTGAAACAAAGCAAATTCAGTCGGCCAATGATGACAATTCCAGAACAACGTATCTATAAACAACATTTTTTTCTATCCTCTGCCAGCCGCTATGATGGAGAAAGCATTACCTCGAACCGTCGCCAGTGAGACACGCTGCAAGAGCCACTCCGTTTCATGAGGCTCGTTCCTTAATCGAGACGCGATCACGCCAATCCTCCGAAGGAACGCCATCGAACGAGGGCCAATAACCCCTGAAGTCTCCACTGCCACAGGAGTAAAAAAAAAAAAAATTATCAGCAAGAGAAGAATATTTAGCTATTTTTTTTTATCTCTGGGCCTACTAACTTTTTGATCTATAGTAACGATCTGCTGAATAACATTCCTAGATCCCTACTGAATATCAATGCAGATGATACAACACTGTATGGGTGCACCTCCAGCAATCTAGATGACAAGAGCCTGGCAACTGATCTGTCCTCTGACCTAACTCTGGAGGCTCAATGGTGGAAGGACTAGTTTGTAGCATTCAATACCCCCCAAACAAAACTAGTAACAGCCCACCATCACCATCCAGACCCTGATCTTTCATCTATCATGATGGATGATTCGTCTATCAAGAAGGCACCTTGTCTTGAAGGCCTATTGAGACTTAAGCCCGCAGCAGACCTCAAGTGGAACACATCTATACGATCCAGGTCTAAAGATGAAGGAAACAAATAAACGGTTCCTTTTTGCCGAGTCAGTAAGCACCTGACTCCGCAGGTTGTGCTGTGTCTTTGCAAGAGCCACATTACACCAAAAATAGGGTACAGCTGCCATATCTGGGCTGTTACATGCGTTCCAGCCTTGACAGAGTTAAGTTGCTTCTTCGCAGCCTTGTAAGTAATGAATTATTTCCCACTCTCCAACCCCCCCTCTTCCACAGACAAAACGTCGCAAGTTTCTCGCTATTTCAATGGTAAATGTTCAAACGAGCTATATTCATTCATCCCACAAGTTCCGACATTCACATCCAAGAGCCGCCATGCCAGGTGTACAGGGGAACGAACCCTTCTAATTCCCTTCGGATTCCATAGGTGAGAAGAAAATTCCCATTTGGAAAGTTTCTTCCCAATAGTGCTATTCTTGTTTTCTGTGTCGTCTCTCTGTTCCCAAAATCCTACATAAAATGCTATCAGCGAAAAGGACAATTTCTTTTTCATATTCGTTTTATTAGGAGAAAGTCGTGGCAGCTCGGATCATAAGAGGCAGTGGGAGGAATTACGTCACAGGAACGCGTCTCCCACATTGGCTCGGCGTCCCTCCACGTGTGGTCTAAGCCTGTCTCTCAAACTGGGGTGGGAGAAGCGTATCGACGCTTCAGAATTCTTGCAACCCTTTGTTGAATTCACGCCGTTTTGGTTATATATAAAAAAAAATCCCAGAGGCAATCCATCTCTGTCAGAATGCTCCGCTCACGAGGCACTCCAGGCTATTGCTGACCATTCTGGCCATGGACGGCGCATTCTGTAACATTACTTTATGAAATAAACTACCGAGAGGATATTTCCCTGATCACTACAATGTTAATCGTTATAATTCCTACATCTCTTGAATTGCATTTCTTGCTTCTTTCCTCTAATGTGAAGCAAACCCAATTAAATACCCTCTGCCTTGAGGGACTTACGAGACTTGTATTTGGTGAGCAAAAAAGATAGAATTTGAACACTGACTCATAGTGACAGCAACAAAACTAGGCGTAAACGGAAATAAATGAAATTGTCAAAACTTCTGGTTATTTCCATGGAGTCATTTTGTCTGAATTATCGCCTAAATTGGACGACGCCTCTCGAAATTGACTCTGGAATATTTGTAACGGTGTTAAGGGAATTAAGATACGTTAAATTGTATGATAATAGTCTGTACAGATCTATCCTATTCCTACCCCGTCTCGGATATAAGATCGTTACGTTTGGAGAATGTCCAATCAACGAACTTAATGACGAACGGGAATTGGTAATTACTTCAATAATTAATAAGAGGCCTAATTACATAACCATCTTATCATAGACTGAGAAAAGTGGATGCATTTATGCCAGCAACAAAACTTTAATCCTCATATAAATTGCACTTACATATATATATATATATATATATATATATATATATATATATATATATATATATATATATATATAACAAATTGGAAAAAATACTGTTTCTAAATACTGCTTGTTGATATATAAAATTATACAAAATAATATATCGTTATATCATATATATATATATATATATATATATATATATATATATATATATATATATATACACACACACACACACACACACATATATGTATATGTATGTATTTCTTATAATTTTTTTATATAAACAAAAACAATTTACTCGCTACAAAGATGCAACTTCGTTTCGGTTCATTTATTTGCACCTTGACTGGTGAGAACCAAAATGGTTATCCATTTTGGTTCTGACCAGTCGAGGTGCAACTAAATGCGCCGAAACGAAGTTGCATCTTTGTAGTGAGTAAATTGTTTTTGATTATATGAAAAAATATACGAAATAATTATTGCTCTTCTATCGGTATTGAGTCCTTTTTTAAATTAATGCTGTGAACGTTAGAATTTATACATTATTTTCGTTCTCATTAAATTCTTATATATATATATATATATATATATATATATATATATATATATATATATATATATATATATATATATATATTCTTGATTATCTCATCACCTTCAATCTTGTTTCGGATAATATGAAAGATTTCCAATTAAGAAGCCAGTGAAAACACATACTTTCTCCGGCGAAACGCGTCTTTGATAAAAATGTTCCACTTTCACTTATAGAAAATATGCGTTCTCCAACAGGAATCGAACCTGTATCTCATACGGAAAACTTCATATAGTTGATGTGCTGTTAACCATTCAGCCACAGAGAACTTTCTGGTTAGCCAAGTCTAAAGTCAAATAAGTTGTATTCATAAAAATAACGGATAAACAGAAAATATATTAAGCTATTTGTCGGATTAAATGCATTTTTTCTAATATGTTGTCATTGTTTCCGTTAAGTTATGTTTTGGAGCAGAAATGATATATTGAGAAAGATCGTCGAAGATGTGTGTTTATAAGCAGTAATATGGACTTTGCTAATCTCTCCCTATATAGTAGGAGAACCACACGCCATAGGCGGCAGCGATATTCAAGGCATCTAAATAGGCAAGATAGATTATTGAGAGACTAATTATCTAGTACGACACAGTGAACCAACTTTCCTAGAAGCAGACCTACTAATTTATTCAATATAATCTTTCTGCTTCTTTTCAGCTCAAATCGTTAGCACGAGAAGGGTCAACGAGTCCCTCTCCTGCAGGTTAACATCAGCCATGATGATAGCAGTTAGAAAAGGGTCTCTCAAATTATAATAGTGAGAAGTTTTGTTTTGGAGACGTTAAAATTAACAAATCATTCCTTGCCCCAGTTAACAGCATATTGTAGGCCATTTTTGAGATCAGCTGTTAATTTGATCCTCTCGTAAGTCATTTTTGAGATCAGCTGTTAATTTGATCCTCTCGTAAGTCATTTTTGAGATCAGCTGTTAATTTGATCCTCTCGTGAGTCATTTTTGAGATCAGCTGTTAATTTGACACTATCGATTTCATTTTTGAGACGAGCCGCCAGTTTGATCCTATCGAAGTCATTTTTTAGATCAGCTGCCAATTTGATCCTATCGAAATCATTTTTTAGATCAGCTGTTAATTTGACCCTATCGAGGTCATTTTTTAGATCAGCTTCCAATATGAACCTATCGAGGTTATTTTTGAGATCAGCTGCCAATTTGACCCTATCGAGGTCATTTTTGAGATCAGCTGTTAATTTGACCCTATCGAGGTCATTTTGAAATCAGCTGTTAATTTGACCCTATCGATATCATTTTTGAGATCAGCTTTCAATATGACCCTATCGAGGTCATTTTTGAGATCAGTTGCCAATTTGATCCTATCGAACCAATCAGATTTAGTATTAAGACAGGAGTATGTAGTTGCGTCATCAGCATAGATAGCGAGTTGATAACTGATGCGACCAGGAAGGTCGGTGATGGATATTAGTCAGAAATTAGGTCCATGGAGAGAGCCCTGGGAAACACCTAAATTAATGCGAACAAATCTAGAAGAGTGGCTCTTCAGGACAACTTTTATTTTGCTATTTGATAGCAAATATTTCAACTTGAAATATTATAACCTGCCCAACCCTATCGAATGTTTTCGAGATTCCCAAAGAAAGAGCCTAAGCTTCACCATTCTTAGCTAAAGCTTGACAGACTCGTAACAATAATTGCTAATACATCAGCAGTTGACTTAGAGAAACGAAATTCATATTGCTTATCTGAAAAAGCCCAAGTGGGGTGAGATGCATAACCAATTCAGTGTTAATTAGGGCCCCTAGTACTTTGTCAAAAAGAGGTCGAAGGTTAATTAGGCCGTTAGAAGGATCAGACGATTCGCATGAGTTCATAAACATTAGAAGAACAAAACTGGATTTTCAACAATTTTTAGTTTAGAGAGAACAGGAGCCAGTTCGAGAGTGTCGCTGGTTAGTAGGTTTGGTCTGTCTTAGTTGATTTGGACACTGATTTGGACACTAATGACTGTTGTTAATTGCATGGGTAGAAGAGGCGCGGTGGAGTAATGGATAGCGGCTCGGATTGAGGAATCGATAGAACTGAGTTCGAATTCCAATCAAATCCATAACATTCACTTACGTGCTTTGTTTATGCTATTATGTTTATGCTATTATGCTGAGTTTGCCAACCAAATAACACACACACTTAACAGAGACACATCCCCTTTCCAGGAACCAATAAATCTGTCAAAATGACCAAGGGAATTCAAAGCAGCATGAATCCATCCAGTTCTTATCTTAAATGATACCTTAAAAGAGACTGTTTGACCAACACAAGGACTGACCAAAATTCATGTTAAAAAAATAAAAAAACAAATGAAAACTACAGATGAAATTCATTTTCTTCATGAAGTCATTCATTTCTGTAGTTCACTGCTACTAACAAGCAGAATTTTTTTTCTCCTGATGATGGCCATGTTGGCCGAAACTAGTCGAGGAATCTAACTGAAGTAATAAAACCGAAAAAATATTAATATACAACCCAGTGTGTCTGAAGATTTTAATATTTTAATATTTTTTATTGTTCAAAACAAATATATATATATATATATATATATATATATATATATATATATATATATGAAAATTTCTCAAAGTTAACTTTTAGAGAAGACAATATTTATAAATAAATGACAATAGGAAAACAGTAACTACTGACGCGTTTCGTCCAATGCGGACTTTTCAAAGCAAGAAACGAAGCTATATTGTTTGTAAGTATATGTGTTCAAGTATTACTTAAAACTTTCACACCAAAGTTTAATTAGTGATAGCTGGAAGCATGTGTTTTATTTCTTGCTTTGAAAAAGTCCGCATTGGACGAAACGCGTCAGCAATTACAGTTTTCTTATTGTCATTTATTATATATATATATATATATATATATATATATATATATATATATATATATATATATATATATATGATTTATAAAGCTCAAAATTTGCGTGCATAAGAAAAATTTGAAAATTTATTAAATATAGAAAATATATTGTTTGTAAGTCTATGTGTTCAAGTATTACTTAAAACTTTCACACCAAAGTTTAGTGATAGCTGGAAGCATGTGTTTTAAATCTTGGCCAGCTTAGCGGTCATTCCTAACAGATATAAATAATAAGCATATTCGGAAAGAAAGAAAGAAAGAAAGAAAGATAGTTCATATCCAGCAAAAGAAACATAGAGAGAGTCGAGAGCAAGTAAGGAAGAAAGAAAAACTGGAAGAAGGAAAGAAAGAGTTAATATTTGGGAAGAGAAATTAATGAAGTTTACAGCCAGAAACAGGGAAATATTATTAATGAGGATTAGTATCACATCGAGTACACCAGATGATGGGAGAGCTATGCGAGAAAGGAATATTCCCCGGGTTTGTATTATCCTCCATTATGGACATGAGTATATCCATGATATAATATTACCTTAATATACGGGCGGCACGGAATAGTTGAAAGAAAATGAATGACAAGAGTTTTATACTGCTAAGTCACACATAAAATTATATACACATATTTACATGTTTCCCATGAAAAGAAACTATATCATATGTATACCACAACAAGCAGTGCGAAAATTGGAAGAGAGATATACTCTTACTTGTAATAATTCTCAAGTGAAATTTGAACTACCGGACGAGTTTTGTGTTTCTGGAGATGCCATATTTAGGATTACCAACGGAGAATCAATCGGGTCGGATTTATTTTCTATGTCACTAGCAAAGACATATTGCTCAAACGGCGATTCATGGGGTTTTCCCAACATGAGGACTGCGAGTCTGAGATAGGTTCTATATCTGATGATATATATTTCCAATGGAAAACGGCATCATAGGCTTGTAACCTGTCAGCTAGCCTGGGCGTGGCAAGACCTCACGGGTGCTAGAAAAGCAATTGTTCGGTTTGACACCAGGAAGCCTGGCCACTTTCATCATTCCATGGAGTGACGTCAGTAGGAGGCCGTCACGTAACCCACGTGATTGTATTTCAACCAAAGGGAGATAATCTCATTTTGTAGTCCTACACTATAAAAAAATATGAAAAAAAAAAAATGAAATAGAAAGATAGTAAATGAAAAATAGAAAAGAAGAAAAAAGAAAGAAAAAATCGATGGAAGATTAAAAAAAGAAAAGAAAAAGAAAGAAAGAAGGCACAATAGTAATGTCAAATTTATCCGTTTCCTTATAAGGAAACATTCAGCATTCACTGACCGAGTAGCCAGTGGGACTTTTGGTTGAAATTTATCATTTTTCTCAGCTAAACTTCTGCTAGTGTGGAATGTCAACATCTTGATTATGTTCTTATTTTCTCTTCGAGTTAATTGCGCAATTCAGTTTAGTTGTTGCTGCTGTTGAAAGTCCTGAAGTGATGTGATTTCTGTTATTTGGATAAATAGATAAATAAGACTCAGATAGACAGATAAATAGATTTGAACAGATTACGATAGATAAATAGATCGATAATGAACAGACTGAGATAGATCTTTCTTTATTTCTTTTACTACTCACCTTTCTCTATTTATTTGTCTTCTTTCTTTCTTTTTTCTTTCTTTCTTTCTTTCTTTCTTTCTTTTGCTACTCACCTTTCTCTATTTATTTGTCTTCTTTCTTTCTTTCTTTCTTTCTTTTGCTACTCACCTTTATTTATTTGTTTTCTTTCTTTCTTTCCTTCTTTCTTTTGCTACTCACCTTTCTCTATTCATTTGTCATTCTTTCTTCCTTTCTTTTTCTTTCTTTCTTTCTTTCTTTTGCTACTCACCTTTCTCTATTTATTTGTCTTTCTTTCTTTCCTTCTTTCTTTTGCTACTCACCTTTCTCTATTCATTTGTCATTCTTTCTTCCTTTATTTCTTTCTTTCTTTCTTTCTTTTGCTACTCACCTTTCTCTATTTATTTGTCTTTCTTTCTTTCTTTTTATTAATTTATTATTAATTCCTTATTTCTGTTTTTTATGTCTTACTTATTATTAATTGTTTCCTTCTTTCTTATTAATTCTTTCATTTTTTCCATCTTCGGACTATTCAGTCTTTTTCTTTTTGTTTATAAAATCTTTCTTTCTTTCTTTCTTTCTTTCTTTCCAAAAGAAAAAAAACACACACACCACAGGAAGAACAAAGCCACAGATAGCGTCGGTTAATGCCGCCATTTTGTTAAAGTCAGCAATAATTCAATTCAATTTTCATTTTGCCTTATTCAACGTAATCTGAGCTGCAATTCAGTCCAACTGACGACAGACACGACTTAGTTGTGTCCAAATAACCCAACCCTATCCACAAATCAAGGACTTGGCGCCTCACCTCTAACCCGTTTCCTTTGCCCTAAATCAGTTCACCTCGTCCCATATTTCCGACAACCATCTTATTGTTCTACATCTTATATTTACGTTTTTCTCTATCATATGCTTTCTTTACTTGCGATTTACCGACCTCAACTCGAATGTACCTCGTTTAAAGTTATAGATGTTCTTAATAACCTAAACTAGTGTTTCTCAACTTTCTTTTTTTTTACTTCAGGACACACTTAAAGGAAAAATTAGTCATGGAATTTGAAAACAGAAAAATAAGCATTTATTTTTAAGCCATGAACTAACTTGCTTATGTGAAACCTTTGCTACATATTTTTTTCTTCTTCTTTTCAAAATCAAGTAAGGGAGTAAATAAAACCACAAAAACACAAGAATGGGTAACTGGTGCGAAAGAAGGAGAAAACATAAACATTACTAAGGAACGAGAACAATAGAAGAGTAAACAGGAGAAATAGTAAATGGTAGATAGCGAGTGACATTGCATTAAAAATTTGAAGATTAAAGTTGACTGGAAAGTATGGAGACGGAAGAGAGTTCCACAAGCGAGAACTGCGAGAAAAGAAACTGTTAACATAAAACTTACGACTACATCGAGACAGATCAACTGTAAATTGATGAGAACTCGACACTAGTCTACAACTGCATTTAATTCATAACGTCTAGTTACCATAGCGAAAATGAAAAAGCATGAAACTTTACGGCGGTGGGAAAGTGACCGAAGCCGAGCAGCCAGATCAAGACCAATAATATTTCTGATTCTTCTTTAGATTTTATGACGGATCTCAAGATATATGGTCATAGAAAAGAAAAAGAAAGGCAACTTTACGGCGGTGGGAAAGTGAGTGAAGCCGAGTCGTCAGATCAATACCAATAATATTACTGATTCTTCTTTAGATTTTATCACGGATCTCAAGATAT
Organism: Acanthosepion esculentum; assembly: GCA_964036315.1. NCBI lineage: Eukaryota > Metazoa > Mollusca > Cephalopoda > Sepiida > Sepiidae > Acanthosepion > Acanthosepion esculentum. The sequence goes on along the minus strand of OZ038518.1, from coordinate 67,986,769 downwards.
ATGGTTATAGAAGAAGACAAAGGAAGGCAACTTTACGGCGGTGGGAAAGTGAGTGAAGCCGAGTCGCCAGATCAAGACCAATAATATTGCTGATTCTTCTTTTGATTCTATCTATCTATCTACTAATCTATATATATATAGTAGGAGCACCCGACCATATGTGGCAGCAATTTTCTAAGCATGGACAAATGCCAGACTTAAACATATGTAAGATAGATTCTGGAGAGAAAAATTGTCTCACATGAGGCAATGAACCAACTTTTTTAGTAGCTGATTTAGTAATGGATTGAATATAGTCATTCCACTATATTCAGTCACAGTCAGCCAAGAATTTTAACCCAAGAAGACGCAACAACCACTCTCTTGGAGGATAGCATCAGCCATGCTTATGTAAGATAGAAAGGGGTATCTATGCCTTATATGTGATAAACATACTTTAATTTCTTCATCAGTGCATTTAATATTCGATCTATTTTTAAATTTAACGTTTGGTAAGTGCAGAAAATTCTAATTCGCAGAGGTATGATGTGGACAATTGTAATACAATATTGAAGACTTCACTAGCATTTTGAGGATATTATTCTTGAGTGCAAATCCAAAATGGACCGATGGACACCTCTTGATGTTTGATTTGTAAGCCACGATCGACATCTTGTAAACTGATCTTTTTCAACATTACCAACTGAAACGACAGCTGATATAGACATAGAAGCCATGTGGATGGCGTGTCTAGCTTTTTAAAAATAAAGATTTTTTAAATATAAAAATAATTAAATAAATTACTTTTCTGTTAACAGAGGGCGCATCTGGCTACTTGTCGGGGCGCTTTAGTGCGTCAGGGCTCAAAGGTTGAGCTGAACTTTTCCGCACAGGGTAAATGTCGGAAACTGATAAATTTAGCATTTCTTTATTTATTTTTATGTTGCTTAATTTTAGTTCATAAAATTGCAGTTATGTATATTCCCGTGTATAAGTCGATTATTGATGGCTACAAAACATTAATTTATTTGAGGTACAACAAAGAAAAGAATTAAAACCAAACAACAGCAACAACATTGTCACGATATCTTTTATTTTTAATCATCCGATGTATATGGCATTTTCAGTCCCTATTTATTAATGATTAAATTTTAATCTAAACCGGTTATTTTATTATAAAACTTTATAGAAAAGTGTTTGAGGGGGGTAGTTTACCTCCCCGCTTTTCATTTTCTATGGGAACCACCAAAAACAAAAAAAAAGTATAAAATTTCTTGAAGCTTTAATTTTAGTTTTAATTCCAAGCTGATTGATTAAAGTTAATATTTCCACTAAGCAAAATACTTTAGTGTATATAAAACTGAATTTAAATTGATTAAATTTTTTCTCCTCATCAATAACATCGATAAATTTGTTTATAATCTGTCAACACAGAATAACTCTTTTCAAAAATAAAATATAATTTTCTCAAACCTTATTTGAGGAAAATTAGCCGATTTGAGTAATTGTTACAGAAATTCGCTGGTGCAGTGGATCACAAAAGTTGAATTTGAAAGAAAGCGAACTTTAATACCGAGATTCCTCAAGAGAATTGAAAATAACAGTATTGCCAGTCGTTGTTGTTGGAGGTTTTGGGTACATTATGGAAACTTCTTTCAAAATATTACTAAGTCAATATTCACATGGAACAAATACTTTAGTATTTAAAAAATGATTTTTTTTTAAATTAATATCCACAAAAATTAGTTATATCATTTTGTCCACTGTTAAGTATTTCAGGTTAATAAACATTAATAACAATATTATAAATTCGGGTTGTGATCACAACAAAAAAGTGTAAAAAGTTGTTATTTTACCCATAGCTGGGATCCATTAAAACAGGCACTATCACTCCGGGTCAGAGGGATTCTGAGAATCATTCAGAGGAGGATTGGGCTAAAAGTAGGACTATTTATGTTTATACCCCGAAACTAAGGACTCACATTCATACCAAAAACTGACGTCTCTTAAGACAATAACTAATGTATGCAGTTTTACGTCCTATCCAGGACTAATAATGATAAATACATTCTTGTAGCTTGTAGGGTATCAGATTTGTTTTTCAGAAAATATATCATAATAAGTCCTGGATATTCGTCAACAGTTGTTTGAATACCTGGAATGGTTTCAAAGTGTCACTTGTATTCGTATATATATATATATATATATATATATATATATATATATATATTAGGTAGCTTCATGAGATTGCTAAAAAAAGAACACAATCTGATGAAAAAGACGCCAAATTTGACGAAAACAAAATTTTATCGTCTAAATGTTTATGTTAAGAGGAAATACCGAATTATTTTTTAATTATTTAAAAAAAAAAATTCCTTCTTCTTAGAACATTCTAAATTTTGATTAAAAGAAAACTTATTTCTCTTTGAACTAGTAAAATAACATATAAATTTTTAGCACGTTTTTTTCTTTTTGTATGACAGACATTAAATTCGTAAATCTTGCAAAAATAAAAATAATTGTCGGATATTAATGAAACTTTCAGAAACTATTCCCAACTGATGGAAATTATTATAAATATGTATTCTTTTTTTAATATCATGGAAAAAATATTTTTTTATATTTTTTACCCCCCCCCCCCACACACCTAACTAATTTTATGAAAACTCGAGAAATTCAGTCGCATTCAGTTTAGTGATTATATTAGTTAAAAGCACAAGGCTTTGAGGAAAGCAAATCATGTTTTTTTTAATTGGACCCCTCCCCCTCTACCTGAAAATCAGCTCTGAATTGTAACATACAAAACTCAATAAAACAAAGATATTATTTAATTTCAAATGCTTTTATTTGCTTTTAGTTGTTTTTATGAATATGAACAATATTTTCTGAAAGCAAAGAAATTTTTTGATAAAATATGAATTTTTAATTTAATTATTTGGTATTTCTTTAATTATATTAGATTTTTACATTTAAGTAAATATCCTTATGAGATAGATTTTTTTTTACCGCATCGTAAATTGTATAATTTCGACCAATCAGAAGACCCGCAGTAATTAAGAAATGTAATTTTATGTTTATAATACGGCTGTAATTATAAAGTACGGAAGACCAGCAAGAACACAATTAAATTGCGTTATTTGAGTTAAGCATTGTTCTCCGCTGTTAAGGCCTTTATTTTTGCGAAACACGTGTGGAGAAGTTTATTTGATTTTTCAATTTCAACTGAGAAGGGTACCTAAAAGTATCAGTATAATCTTATTCTGTATTTATATGATCTTATTTTTATATTAATCTCAGTTATGGCATTTTTTCCATAAATGAAATATCAAAATGAATGGAAATACAAATAACACAGTAAAATGTAATAAATGTACATAAAATTATAGTATTTTATGTACACTTCTAATAAAATATCATAAGAAAGGTACCTATAAATTAATTAGATACCTTTCTTATGAAATTTCATCTCACTCTGAACAGTCTTATTTTAATTTTTTTATAATATATTTTCTATAAAGTATCATAAGCGTAAAGGTGAAAGCTAAGTACAAAAAAAATTAGAACGCTGAAAGTTTTTCTTAAAAATAACGAGGTAAATAATTTGTTCACTTAAATCTAAATAACTTCTAAATATCACTTCTGTCCTCCCGTATGATAAATTTTCCTCACGTAAGCTGTTAATACGTGATGAAAGCATCAATCATTACCTGTCAAGTGACGCGAAATGTTTTGACCGGCTTTATTTTATTTTTAAAACTACTTCTTTTCGGCGCAGAAACTAAGTAATGCTTGTTTCAAAATATTTTAAGTAAAGATTATAGTTTCTAATTTTTTCAAAACTTATTTTAAAAAATTATAATTGGTTTTTAAAAGAATTTCAAACTGATATTTTCATTTTTTTATAAAATGGAAAAAAATGTTAAATATGATTGATTATCTATCAATTTTGTTGACTAAAAAAAAAGATTTTTAACGAAAATTTTGAACGCGCTAGGAACGCTTAAAAATGTAAAAAAAAGTACCCCAAAAATACTTTGATCTTTTCTCTTAATAATAACATAAACATTTAGACGATAAAATTTTGTTTTCGTCAAGTTTGGCGACTTTTTTATCATGCTATGCTCTTTTTTAGCGATCTCATGAAGGTACCTAATATATATATATATATATATATATATATATATATATATATATATATATATATATATATAGAGAGAGAGAGAGAGAGAGAGATCTGATTGTATCTGCTTATTTTTTATCATAATCCTTTCATATTCCCGAATATTTTTCCGTATATTACAATTAAATAATTTAAATGTCATATACGGAAAATATTCGTGAATATAAATGGATTATGATAAAAATAAGCAGACATAATGTTTGTAATTTATTCAATTATACATGCCTAAAAGAGAATTTTCTGCCTAAACACACACGCCCACACACACACTTATATATATATATATTCAATTCAATTGACTCGGGAATTGAATCATCTCACGACAAGGGGATGGGGAACATGCAACAGGTTTCGTCTGGTCGTCATTCAGCAAAATTCACTGCAAAAAAGATGAAATCAGATCAGGACGTTGAATTTTAGAAAATGTATAACAATAAAATGTAAAAGCTGTATATCATTATCCCGGGCGTATGTGAAATGAGATGGAAAAACAAATGGTATTTTATAAGCGACGATCACGGAAACAGAGGAGGAGAGAAAAAGGAAAGAGGAGTCGAACTAATATTAAATAAAGATATGATGGAGTATATTTAAAACACACTGAAAAATGAAAAATACCATAACAAGTCACAAGAAATGATTAATATTTGTGGGAACTAAATGCAATAGTAGGAAAATGAATAAGATAGTGAAATGGATATTTTTTGCATAAAAATACAATTATGGCACAAGGTCGAAAAAGTGGGGGTTGAGGCTGGTCTTCACTAACTATCTTATACCTAGCTAATCCGATTCACGACCCATTCACTCATTACAATTTACACATTCACCGCAAAAAACTCGTCCGTCGCTAACCAATCCTCCATACACCATAATACGACATCCTTTCAAGGGAGACCTACAAAACGCGCCCTATGCCATAAGATTTAATGATAATAAATTATATATACAATTCTAAAGATGAAAAATGAGAGGGAAGGGAGATGAACCCAATAACAAACTAAACATGAACACAAAGTAAACTAAGCATAACTAATGTTAGTAAGGCCCGTTCAACCCTCAAAATAGAAGAGGCCGCTGTATTCTGCCCGTTGGAAAAAATCAAGAAGCTCTCTCGCTAAGGGAGTGGAAAGGAAAAAATATCTACGGACATGGCGAATAAAATGCTGACCCAGTCGAGATAAAAAAAGGGCCAATATAAACTGGGGAGGTTGGGAATCTCGACTTGGATCATAACCAAAGAGGCAGCCGGCAAAAGGCCAGGAACAACACTTACTCACATTAACTAGGTACACAAAGGCTTGTCTAACCTAACCAGATAGTGAAATGTTAGACAAGAATGGACATCGGTATGTAACGAATGCACGGAAAATGGCTTCATTGGTGACGATTGTTGACGAAGCTGAAAGGAAACATTAAAGTCAGTGAGAGAATAACTATCAACAAAAGATTAAAAATAGTTTTCTCAAAAGACAATCTTTGTTATTATATATGTACATATATATGTATGTGCGTAAACATGTCTTATTATCAAACTGAACAACCGTCCTGGGTAAGACGATGAACTACGTCTGACATCAAGGCCTTTGATCAAGTGGTTTTGAAGGTCTTAATTGCTGGTGTTACCAGGTCCACCCTGGCCTGGAGTAGTAGAACCTATTAGGGTCCCAGCTATGGGCAAATAGTTAACCCACAAACTGGGGTCAAAACACTATGAAAGTGTAAAAATAGGTTTTAATACCAGAAATACTTTTTTTTAAAAGAAAATTCTTACCATTAATACATTTTTGAAGGAGAAAATTCTTACCAGCAAGACATTTTTGAAAAAACAAAACATATTACCAGCAAGACATTTTCTCCGGTTATCACCAGGCATAGAAATCATTTTCTTTTTGGTAAAATTCAGGTAGCATCCGAGACGAAAAAATATAATGCAAATCGAAATATGTTTTTTTTTTTTTTTAAGTATGTTATTGATAATAGATACAAACTTGTGGAGTGTGCAGTTGCAACGCTAAGGTTGGATTTTTGAATATTTAAGTGAGAGCGTTTTTTAACTAATATGGCAATTTAAGATGTTTGTTGTTGTTGTAGAATTTTATCAGTCAACGTGGCATGAACTAAATTGTTCAATAAATAGAGTAATGTCTCAGTTGTTATCCCGAAAGTTTGCACGTCGGATCAGTTCTTTTAAATCAAATATATGGTGCATTTTAATTCATATTACACTGAATCATTCATACAAAAATAAAGTTAATGAGATAAAAAATTAAGTGGAACATCTAGCCAGCTCAACTATACATTGATGAGATCTCTTCCCAAGTCCTGGTACTACGCTCAAATTCATAAAGTCGAGGTACCATAGCGAAGAGCTCATCCGGACAATGACCACGAAAATATTTCAAAATCGCTAAACATTATTTGACAGGAAGTAGTAGTTAATTTCGTAGACTTTACGTTGAAGAACAATTCCTCGTACGATCACCGAAGTTAAGCAACATCGACCCTGGTCATTAAGGTGACCGCTTTGGAATACCGGGTGCTGTAAGCATGAATGTGCGATTACAGATTCCGAGCAGTTATCCATGTGTCACGGCTTGGAATTGGTAATCGGAGAGCCGAGTTCTAATTCCAGTCGAGTTCGTTATATTCTCTTATTTGCAAATACCCCTACGAAAGGTATGAATCCACCTCTTCTGCCCCCAGCTATGGGTTAATTAGTAGGACTTGTATCAGTAAATCATTTTTATCTCAAAAAATTCTTAAAATCAAAAAAATTATTTATTTACATTAAATAACCTGCAAAAGTGGACATTGAAATCAACACCCATAGGCGACAGTTAGTTTCATGCTAAACGCAATCATCAGGACATGTGCGTTATGTTTTTACTTCGACTTTTTATATATACATTTCAGTGATGCATTGTGGGTAGTCTATTGTATTGTTCTTAGTTTATTTACTTATTTGGATGAATTTATTTGACTTGTTTTTGGATATTTACTTATTTTCCTTTATACTAGTTCTCTGGACCCAAACTGTGTAAAACTGTCCAAAAGTTCTGCATGTCTAAGCTGTTTCTGATATACTTTTAGCCATTATCAAGGATGATTTTATTTTTAATTTTAACTGAATGTGTGGGTTGCGTTACGTATGTATCTAGAGTAATAGGAATGCTTTATTTTCCAAACACGGTCAGCACATTGAGGCTGTGTTCATTGTTAATGTTATTGAGTTTTGTTTTTTACTTTTTTAGTATTAGGGCTTCCATTATATTTAATATTTTTCATATGTCGATGAGGTTATTACACATTCTATTTTCTACTAGTATGTTTCAGATGGAATAAGGTAGGTTTTTGTGTGTGTCTAATTGAGCTATGGCTGAGTAGATGCAATGTGAGTCGTCTAGATAAGCATTTAATAGTATGACCAATGTAATTATTTGGATAGATCAGGAACACAGTTCCTTCAGGGGCATTTGAACTCGTAAATAATGTCGGTTCTTTATAGTTTGGATTTTGTGGGTGTCTTGTTATTTTTGATGAGAAGGTTAGAAGTTTTAAATATTTTGTAATAGATAATTTAATGTTCTTGTTCTGGTCGACTGAAGTTATGTTTTCCTTTATGATATTTGTAAGAGGAAAATTCATCTTGCTTATAATTAACATGTATTTGGCTTTTATAAAAGATGTTAACGTTATTGGTTTTGGACAGTTTTTACACAATTTGTGCCCAGATGAAAAGGAGGCTTCAGACAACAGTGATGTAGTTTTGCAGAGGGAATCTGAGAATAACATGGATAGAGCATGTAAGCAAGGAGGAAGTTTTAACAGTAAACATTTCTGGAACACATAATGAGGAAAGAAGGTCTGGAGAATCTGACACTGAAAAGACATTGAGATGTCACAATAAGAACTGGGAAGGACAGTAAGGCGACGAACATTAATTAGCTACAAAGGATAAGAAGTCGTGGAGAGTCACGACCACCTATTCCTTTGATAGTTTTGTTCATACTTGCTATATCTGTATCGGGCTGTTTTTCAATTTCTGCACGTCTCATTGAAATGTTAGGTTTACCAAAATTTGTGGGCAGCGTTTATAGTATCTGCCGTCGGCACCGATATTTACCGAAATATTAAAAGAAAATCAATAAAGAAGGCTAGAGTGGAATCAAAAGAACGCAAAATGAAAGTTTAATTTCTAGAAAGAGAATATTCTAACAAAGTGTAGAAATGTGTTACAGGCTTTCTTCCTTACCCTGAAAAAGAAAGCTAGCGTATGTTACAAAATCTGTCTTTATTGACAGGTTCGTCACTCCATTTTGTAATGTGTTGTGTTTTATCCACGTGTCAGGATAGCATCTTCGTGGCATCTAATCGAAACCTGTGTAGTTTACAGAATAAACTTCACTGACTGGTTGTTAAGGGTCACGTGATCGAACAATCAGGGTGCATCCTCATTGCGGAAGTAGATGTCCGGAAATGCTTAAATCTTATTTTCGGAAGGAGCTTGTTGGGAGTATGTGGTTAGATTGAACGATTGGCAAGTTAGATTTCTTTTTGCTTTAAGTTTGGAAGATGAAATAAAAAAAATTGTGTACAAATAATTGTATAATTTGTGTACAAATAATTGTTTGTATACGAATTCTTCAACGCTTTCCAGCGTTGAAGAATTCGTAGACAAATAATTATGGACAAATTAATTTACTTTAAGTGTTATTTGAAAGAGTTTAGAACCACATTGGATTTAGAAAGTGAATACTTGCAATAGTATTCTTAGCTATAAATTAGATAAGGGTAGATAAGGATAGATAAGGATAGATACTGATAGATACTGATAGATAAGGATATATGAGGATAGATACGGATAGATAAGGATAGGTACTGATAGATAAGGATAGATACTGATAGATATGGATAGATAAGGATAGATACTGATAGATACTGATAGATAAGGATAGATACGGATAGATACTGATTGATAAGGATAGATACTGATAGATACTTATAGATAAGGATAGATAAGGATATATACTGATAGATACCTATAGATAAGGATAGATTCTGATAGATACTGATAGATAAGGATAGATACTGATAGATACTAATAGATAAGGATAGATACGGATAGATAAGGATAGATACTGATAGATAAGGGTAGATACTGATAGATACTGATAGATAAGGATAGATACTGATAGATACTGATAGATAAGGATAGATAATGTCAGACAGATTCAAATAATCGTTTCCGATTCCGATTCAAATAATGAATGTCTGCTTTTTTACTCAGGTTTCGGAAGTTGGTCGGACCGAATGATTTTCATAAATCCCTTTGTATGAGAAAATCGACTCCACTTCTTCGATTAGAGATGTCAGCCAATCAATAAAAAGTTAAGGTTGGCTATTTTTTTTAAAAACTTTATTATCAGAGTTTCTTTTATTAAGACATTCTCTCATTTATTGACATTGTTACATTTGCCTCTATTAAAAGAAGTTGCTGGGACCAAAAAATATTTAAACATTCCATAATCACGGCTTGAAATTCCTGTATTTACCCATAAATATATTCAGAGGTCGGTGTTCAGATAAGAGAAACGCTTCCTTCCACTTGCAAGAGAAATAATTTTATGGCTGGTTGAGCAATTTTACAATATATTTTACTCCTATTTACACTATTTCCATTGTTCGGACTGTTGTCCTCATCTTTATTGTAATATTCACGAAGTTTCGGCCGTTGTACGCTCCGGCCTTCTTCAGGTTCTGTCTATATTTCTGAGATGAGGTCCTGTGGCTATTTACACTATTTACAATATTCGGAGTGTAGGCCTCGTCTTTATTGTCATATTCACGACGTCTCAGCTGTTGTACGCTCCGGCCTTCTTCAGGATCTATCCATATTTCTGAGATAAGGTATTGTAGCTATTTACACAATTTACATTGTTCAGACTCCTCATCTTTATTGTCATATTCATGACGTTTCAACCGGTGTACGCTCCGGCCTTCTTCAGGATCTATCCATATTTCTGGGATAAGGTATTGTAACTATTTACACTATTTACATTGTTCGGACTGTTGTCGTCATCTTTATTTTCATATTCACGACGTTTCAGCCGGTGTACGCTCCGGCCTTCTTCAGGATCTGTCTTTATTTCTGAGATAGGGTATTTTAGCTATTTAAACTATTTACATTATACGGTCTGTTGTCCTCATCTTTATCGCCATATTTCGGTCGTTGTACGCTGCACTTCTGTCAGTTGGTGTCATTTTTACTGTTTTTCCGTTGGTGTCTTTTTACTGTTTTTCATTTGAACATTTTTTGACTTCAAATGCAAAGATCTATTCCAATGCAAAGCATAGGACACACATTTTGAGAACTTGAGTTCATGATCGCCCACGTCCAGTTTGAACTTGGCATTAGAAAAAGAAGGTAAGCATAAGTTTAAGACTACCTATTGCAATTTGAAACGTGAAGAATCTATCTGCAGAAAACGTTACGATTAAGATACTTGTAAAATCTTATTTGGATTAATGAAAATATTTCCCTTCGGTACACTAAACAACTTAGAGAAATATTTATTGCTAAATTACTTGTAATATGAGCTCTGGCCAAAAACGTTTGCTGAAACATTAGATTTATAAATCCCCCAAATTCTATCACCGGTGTCCCCGAGGACACGTGTCCCAATGGATAAAAGCGTTTGTTAATGATTCAAAAGTGACTTAAAGAGCTGTGGGTTCAATACCTGATGGAGGGATCAGATTTATTAATAACTGAGATATCCCAAAAGGGCATGGCACGTGGAATTAGAACAATTTACCACCGTGGACTCAATCATGAGTTCGGTTCAAAATTCCAAGAAATATCACCTGAAGAAGGCTAGAGCGTATAACTGCCGAAACATGGCAATAAACATGGGGACAATAGTCCGAATAGTGTAAATTACAATTCCCAATCTCAGAAATATCGACAGAAGCTTTGTTTTTCTTTTAGAAATCTAATTGAATGTTTTTAATTCTTCATTCGTGAAAGTTGTACTTATAAAAAGTTAAAATCATTAAGACGTGCGTTTATTTCTATATAGTGCCTTTTGTATTATTGAGGTCGAATTTTTTAATTCTATGACGGCCTCCTCCCCCCTCTAAAAAGAAAGAAGGAACATCGAAAAAATGAAAATAAAATATGAAGAAACTGAAATTTACAAATAAACTCCAAAATAAATAGAAAACATTTTTAAAAAAATATATATATATCAAATAGTAAAAAAGAAAAAAGTAGAGCGAAAAAAAGTTCCAAAACAGACGAATCGATTTGTGGGCGTGGCATTGAGTACAGCTTACCTCTGTATCCTTCCGCTACGGACCGTTTTACTCGGAACTAATTGGTTTAATCATCCGTTTAATTTGAGTGACCCGTTTTGATGAATGCTGCGAGAAACAATAAGAGAGTGAGAGAGAGAGAGACAGAGAAAGAGAGAGAGAGAGAGGGGGTGGGAGAAAGCGGGAGAGGGTAAAATGAAAGGGAGTAAGAAATGAAGGGGTAGCAACAGAAAAAATAAGAGGAGGAAGAGAGAAAAGAAAAGAGAGAAGAATTATCTGAAAGAGAAAGCGATAAAAAAAATTCGATATTCTCGTTTAACGGAATGATAACATGTGAGTAGTGTAACGCTTATTGGTGAGAAAGTGAGTGCTCGCAGCACTTCTTCTCCCTCAATTTATGGGTTAAGTAGCAGGGTAGACTAGGCTCTCTAGCTTTGGGTGGTAATCAGCCAAAGAGAAGCAAAACTATGAATTACAATCTCTGTCAGAACTTCTGGGAATAGGAGTTATCATTTTTACACTATTTAAATTCGTACAGTTGTCCTCATCTTTGTTGCCTTTAACACAACTTTTCGGTTGTTGTGCCCCCCGGCCTTCCTCAGTTGTATATTCTCTTGGTTAACCTACAAGGAATTATGAACTGAACCCTTTATTTAATCTACGGGGCTTGCTCGTCCATTTTATGTGAATCCAAGTATACACTGATCGACTTAGTGATTGAAATCACAACGACGATGCCATTAAATTCAAGAACCAACACTTTAATCCACTAGGCCATTTAATCCACTTAGGACAATTTTCTGTAGTGAACCTAACCTGCCTGCTGGTGAGTGCTGCTGCTGCCGCCTGCCATTTGACAGAGTGGTTATGAGCTCAATTCACTTGGAATAAGTGGAAACGAGTGAGCACTAACTGAACAGTACTAAATAAGAATAAGAACTAGACGACATATCCCGAGACATGGGCAGGGGAATGAGAACATTCTATACCGCAGATTAAATAAAGGGATCCCTGTAGTTTAGCCAATACAATATACACCTGAGGAAGACCGGGTGGTACATCGGTCGAAACGCTGTGTGAACAACAACAAAGATGAGGAAAATAGTCTGAATATAAGTAGTCTAAATTCCAAATCATGGAGAAGTTAAAAGAAAATCGCTCAGCTATCTCCTCTAAAAAGTCACGGTAGAATGAAGATAATAAAGAAAAGGAATCTGTGGAGAGCCATGATCATCTACGTCCTGAAAGAACTTGGCATCACAAAAAAAAAGTTAAACATGTCTGAGAATTATTGCAATTTGAAACGTGAAGAATCTACTTGTAGAAAACGTTTGGGTTAAGATACTTGTAAAATCTTATTTGGGGGGAATGAAAATGTTTCATTTTGATACAACAAACATTGTAGAGAAATACTTATTGCTAAATTGCCGAATGTTATTTTTTCTTTCTTGCAGAAAAAATGTAATATGAGTTCTGGTAAAAAAAAATTATGCTTAAGCTTTACGTTTATAAGTCTCTAAAATTCAATTAGCAATGTCTTCGGGGACACGTGGCCTAGTGAATTAAAGCGTTGGTTGATGATCCAAAAGTGGCTTAACCCAAAGAGTTGCGTGTTCAAAGTTGGAGCATCGAGTAATTAACTGGAACTGAGTTAACCAAAGGCACGGCACGTGGAATTAGAACAATTTAACACCGTCGACTAAGTAAAGTGTTGTATCCTTGAAGATGTTACAAACAGACAAAGGCGGTACTCGAGTGAAGGAACAGCAACACGCTCGTAGATGAACGAAAGTGAGGTTTATTGTAAAAGAGAATACACTACTGAAAGACATGGAATCGGGTGGCAGGCTAGTAGTTCCCGAAGCAAGCCCCCAGGTATATCCTGTGCTCACCATATGTAGCTACTGATATAGTCGGTCCACATGGGCGATAGGGAGTGTGGGACATTCCATTGAAACAACACCCACTGAGCTAATTTTCCCATGAAATTTTAGTCAATACCTCTTCTTTTTGGGGTCAGGACATAATTGTTTGACTTCTTCCCTCTTCTTAGCAGTTTTCCGTCTCACCAGCACAAAATTAAGGGTTCTGCTCGAAATTCCACATTACAACAAATAGTCTATAACGGCTGAAATATGACAATAAATATGACGGCAACGTACCGAATAATAATAATAATAATAATAATTTCATAATGTGTGACGTCATTTGTTTATAGTTTGATACGCTTCGAGCAGATATGAACGTACGAGAGAAAATCATGGAGAATTGTAGTTTAAAAGCAGTAAAATCGACCTTGCTAACCGAAACGCTCCGCTGTGGCTGATTCGGTAAAAGCACGTCAGGCTATATGACGGTTCAGTGTCGGGTACAGGACACATAGTTTCTATGCGATTTCTCTGACATTCAGACCGGTAAATGTCGTTAATACTGTTCATTATAAACAGAGCATTTACTTAAATATTTGTATCT